>CAMRHE010001253.1:0-153624 GCA_947044405.1 Leptodactylus fallax
GCTGCTGTAGGGCGTGTAGTAGGGGAGACTGACAAGGAGACTATGTGGGGAGAATGCCCTAATGATGACCTGATCGCTGCAAGTCCTGTTATACAGGTGGAAATGGAGGGTATTCCGGTTACCGGGATGATAGACACGGGTTCCCAAGTAACGACCTTGAGTAGAGACTGTTATGAACGGTACTTCCGGCAACATGTGAAATATGATCCCCATACACATTCGTACGAGTGGTCGCGGCTCCGAACCAGTTACCAGTTCCAGTCGTGGGAGTGGCCTGGATGAATGTCCGGGTATGTGGCCAAGATCTAGGTAGGAAAGGCATTGTGGTGGTACAGGAGTCACATGAAGTAAAGGTCCCTGTCATTTTGGGGATGAATGTGTTAAAAGAATTAGATCAGATCCTCTTTGAAAAGAAAGGTCACGGTTATTGGAAAGAAACCACCACCCATCGGCCTACTCAAACAGCTTTCCAGCGGCTGATCCGGACATGTGGCTTACAGAAAAGTTCGGATGCACAACGTCCTCTGGCTCGAATTTCAGTTCCTTTGCATACAAAAGTTACACTGCCACCCAGTCGGGGAGACAATAGTGTCCATGCCCGTAGGCACCTGTCGGAAACTAGAGGGCATAGCTGTGTTGGTAGAACCACTGCAGGCAGCCGAAGGAGGTGTTGATCCACTAGTGGCCCGTTCCTTGGCAATAGTTCGCAATGGAAGAGTACCACTTCGATGTGTAAACACTCAGGACCAGAGTGTGGACCTGACCCCAGGGAGGCAGCTGGCTAACATCTATGTGACTCCGGAGGAAGTAAGGAAAGTAACTCCAATGCAGCTGAAGCCGACTGAAAGGGATGAGTGGACCGTAATTGTGTCCATGGGAGAAGATGAGGAACCCACCTCTGAATGGAATGGCCGTGCAATTCGAGAACAGATGAAGATGGATGCAAGTTCATGTTCTCTGGAAAGGGTGCAGAAGGTAGATGAGCTGTTGTGGGAGAACCGAGCCGCCTTTGCACGGTATGCTGAAGATTTTGGATGTACCACAGGGATCTACCATGAGATTCCCACAGGAGACACCCCTCCAATTAGAGAGCGCTACCGACAAATTCCTCCACAGTTGTATCAGTAAGTGAAAGAACTGTTAGCTAAGATGCTACAGGGTGGGATCATCCAAGAAAGCCAGAGTCCCTGGGCAGCTCCTGTGGTGTTAGTAAGAAAAAAGATGGGTCCATCCGATTTTGCGTAGACTATCGGAAGTTAAACGCTTGCACCGTACGAGATTCCTACCCCTTGCCACGGATTGAGGAGTCCCTCTCAGCGCTGGGGAGAGCCCGGTACTTCTCCTCACTAGATCTGGCTAGTGGGTATTGGCAGGTGCCGATGGCCACAAAAGACAAGGAGAAGACGGCATTCATCTTGCCCATGGGACTATACGAATTTAACCAGATGCCCTTCGGGTTGACAAATGCACCCGGAACGTTTCAGCGGTTGATGGAGAAATGTCTCGGTGACTTCAACTTTGAGTTCACTCTCATCTACTTGGATGACATTATAGTGTATTCTGCGACCTTTGAAGACCATCTCCACCAGTTGGGGCAAGTATTTCGAAGATTGCGGGAACATGGGCTCAAATTGAAACCCAGTAAATGTCGGTTGTTCCAATCTGAAATTGATTACTTGGGTCACCGCGTATCAGGAGAAGGGGTGAGACCATCAAGAGACAAGATAGCGGCTGTTCAAGATTGGCCAATACCGACTACCCTGCGAGAAGTGAGGGCGTTCCTTGGAGTAGCCTGTTACTATCGACGGTTTATTAAGGATTTTGCCAAGGTAGCAGCACCACTTAATGCTCTCCTACGAGGCACATCCGGTGGTCCAAAGAACCGGTCCGTGAAGTGGGGACCTGAACAGGAACAAGCCTTCCAGGCATTGAAGGATGCACTGACAACAGCCCCAATCTTGGCATATGCTGATTACCACTTGCCGTTCCAGCTGTATACAGATGCAAGCCTGTATGGTCTTGGAGCAGTGCTTTCCCAGCTTCAGGATGGCCAGGAGAGGGTCATAGTATACGGCAGCCGGTCTTTGAGAGATTCTGAAAGAAACCCCGAGAATTATAGTTCATTTAAGTTGGAGCTGTTGGCACTGGTATGGGCCATGACCGAGAAATTCTCTGAATATTTGACCGGTGCTGAAGTTTTAGTACTGACTGACAACAACCCACTAGCTCACCTGGAAAATGCCAAGCTCGGGGGCGTTAGAGCAGAGGTGGATAGCCCGAATGTCTAAGTTCAATTACCGCATTAAGTATCGGTCCAAAACAGAGAACCAGAATGCTGACGGACTTTCTAGGGTAACCGCCCAGACCCCCACAGTAGACGTGGATCATGAGTTGGAGCATGTGGAGGTGCCCGACTTCAGCAGATTTTCACAGGCCTTGGCCGCCGCTAATCAGTTTGAGATGGAGGGGACTGAAACGGCTCCTTTCTTTGGTCCCTCACGACAGGAATGGGCACAGATACAACAGACCCATGAGGGGCTGGCGCAGATAATCAAGTGTGTTGAGAAAGGCCAGAAGCCCTGTAGAGAGGAAAGAGAACGACTGACACGTGAGATATTATCTGTTCCTGAGTCAGTGGGAAAAGTTGGAGATGAAAAATGGAGTGCTATGCCGAAAGGTCTATTTACCTTCTGAGATCGACATTCGATACCAAATTGTGGTGCCTAGTGAACTGGCTCGCTCGTTGGCAGTTGAGGCTCATAATAAGAATGGACATTTTGGTCATGAGAAGACCTTTCGTTGGTTACAGCGACTGATTTACTGCCCTGGTCTTCGTCAAATGGTCGAAGAAGTATGCCGCAGCTGTCGAACTTGTGAGATCCATAAGGCACTAGAACAGAGAGCTCCCCTGCAAACCATCATGACCCAGGAACCTTTAGAAATCGTCATGATAGACTATCTAATGGTTGGCCCATCCAATAGCGGACACCAGTATTGCCTCGTAATGGTGGATCACTTCACCAAATTTGCGGTGGTAACCGCCACCAAGGACCAGACAGCTGAGTCAGCAGCTCGTGCTCTGTGCCAAGATTTCATGCGAGTATATGGGTGTCCCCAACGCATCCACTCCGACCAGGGTGCCTGCTTTGAGGGACACGTAATGAAAGAAGTTCAACGTATCTACGGGATAAAGAAGTCGCACACGACTCCATACCACCCTCAGGGAAATGGGGCCTGTGAAAGATTCAACAGAACTCTGCTACAGATGCTGCGGACTCTGGAGGAAGACAAGAAGTTACAGTGGCCTCAGTTCTTGTCTGAAATGGTGTGGGCCTATAACAATCAGGTCCATTCTACAACGGGGTACTCTCCTTATACACTTCTCTTTGGGCGGTCTGGGCGAAGTATAGGAGAATTACAGTTGAATGATGTGGATGGGTTCCCTCCGAGGGATCCAACCTCTTGGGTGCGGGCGCATCGGCAGAGACTTGAGACGATCCATCGATTGGTGCGGCAGCGCCTGCAAAAACATCCCCATCCTGATAAGACCCCAGTGCAAGAAGCACCATTGCAACCAGGCGACCTGGTGCTAGTTCGTGTCAAGAAACCCCAAGGGAAATTGGAAAGCCGATGGGAGGCTTTGCCGTATCGTGTTGTTGGCCGCAAGTATGCGAATGGGCCAGTGTACCAGGTCCAGAAAGAAGGAACTGATTGTGTTCGAGTACTTCACCGAAATATGTTGCGCCTGTGTCATTCTGAAGGGACAAATCATGATGGGCCTGCCAATGTGAATGAGCTCCCACAGTCAGAGAATGGAGGTGCGGAATGGGCCTCCGACGAGGAGGATGATTGTTGGCCGATCCCTGCTCCTGGGGATGTTCCACCTGTGACTACTGTATCTCCGGCCTGTGCCCCCTCTGGTGCGGAATCCGCTGGTCCTTCTCAGCCCATAGCTGCAGCACCCCATAATATACCACCGGTCCTCAGACGGACCACTAGGCCAAATGCTGGTATTCCCCCTGTTCGGTATGCACAGGATGAGTTTGTTTGGCCTGCCATACATCGGTATACTACCACCCTGTGCATAAAAGTACAACCCTCTGGATATACAGTCATAGGCAGGGACTGCCAATCTTAAAGTGGGGGGGGAATATGTAAGAGACAGCCAATGTTGTCCTAAGCTTTATTTGTCTGTATAAATTGTTAATGTTGAATGTATTTCTGTGATTCTGTTCCTTTAAGACAGCAGCCATTGTAATTGTGACATGATGCTGGAGTGAGACCCCCCCCTTTTATGTCAGCCTGCCTGTTCTGCAGACAGAGTGTGAGCAGAGAAGCAGGAAGTGACGAGACAGAGAGCAGCAGCCATCTTGGCAAGTGTTGTATTGAACTGGTGTGGAGATTTTTCTGTACAGCTAAGCTGTATCTTGGTCCAGAGACAAACAGAGTGTAAAGAGACAACAGGACTAGTGAGTCCACGTGAAAGGAACTGTGCTCAGTGGCTGATCAGTGAGACTGACATTGTGACTGTGTATTTGGATACCACAGAGACTCGCAGTGCTGTTGATGTACTGGACAGCACCTGCTAAATCCCGGCTTACATCCCAGCTCAGTGTATGGATTCGGCAGGACTGTCAGTGTGCTGAGTGTAATCTGCTGTTGGATTACATTGCATTCATTGGGTTTCCCTGTTAAAGAGAACTTCATTTCTCCTGAGATCCTGATAACAGTGAGGAGAGGACGCTTCACTATAAAAGAAAGGAACGACTTTGGGCCCCACCGCGCGCTTCTACGGACTGTAAGCGGTCCACCTGGACCACTGGGGAAAAGGGGGTGCACCCAAATGTGATGTCAGGGTCAGTTAGGGATAGTTTTGAGTATATTGTTCATTCAGTGTCCATACTGCAGAAGTGGACAGAGTAAAAGTGGAAACCATTGCAGAATTTGCCTTGAAATTGTTCATGCTATATTGTATATTTTGCTTGTCTTTATCCCTGTCATTTTACCTTCAAATAGCCTTTATTAACTTATAGTAAATATATATTCTTTTCTTGAACTACCGCGTGTGTGTTCATTTCTGGTTGCGGAGTCCAAACCACCTGCCTTGCTCTCGGTTCAATTGGGGGGGGGCCCCCCAGCTTCATTTTGGAAGAAGGTCCTGTGGACTGATGAAACAAAAATTGAGTTGTTTGGTTTTAAAAAAAAGCGTTATGTATGGTGTCCAAAAAAAAAAAACTCTTCCGAAAAACACTTGCTACCCACTGTAAAATTTGGTGGAGGTTCCATCATGCTTTGGGGCTGTGTGGCCAATGCCGGCACCGGGAATCTTGTTAAAGTTGAGGGTCGCATGGATTCAACTCAGTATCAGCAGATTCTTGAGAATAATGTACAAGAATCAGTGACCAATTTGAAGTTACGCCGGGGATGGATATTTCAGCAAGACAATGATCCAAATCTACTCAGGCATTCATGCAGAGGAACAATTACAATGTTCTGGAATGGCCATCCCAGTCCCCAGACCTGAATATCATTGAACATCTGTGGGATCATTTGAAGCGGGCTGTCCATGCTCGGCGACCATCAAACTTAACTGAACTGGAATTGTTTTGTAAAGAGGAATGGTCAAAAATACCTTCATCCAGGATCCAGGAACTGATTAAAAGCTACAGGAAGCGACTAGAGGCTGTTATTTTTGCAAAAGGAGGATCTACTAAATATTAATGTCACTTTTCTGTTGAGGTGCCCATACTTTTGCACCGGTCAAATTTTGGTTTAATGCATATTGCACATTTTCTGTTAGTACAATAAACCTCATTTCAATCCTGAAATATTACTGTGTCCATCAGTTATTAGATATATCAAATTGAAATGGCTGTTGCAAACACCCAAATATTTAGAACTAAAAATGATTAAGATTAATAGGGGTGCCCAAACTTTTTCATATGACTGTATATGTTCTTCTATAGTGGAAATTACATCATTATTCATAACTGATGCGTTTTGGCCTGTGATTGAAATATAATTAATTGTAATAAATTTTTGGGGCTCTGCACTGTTGGGGCCACACAACCGTGTTGTTGGGGTAATAGCTCCACAATCACTTGTCCTTGTTTTAAGATGTTGCAGTTATTTTAGATATTCCCCCCAAAATCCATATATAGAGGTGAACAAACTGAATATGGTCTGAAGTTTGGAAAGCTTTGAATTTAAACAGAGCCCAACTTTTGCGGGTAAAATGGTGGCTGCCATGTGAAAGCAGGAAGACAGCAGAGAAGAAGAAGCACATGACCTCCAGGATCAGTTTGCAGGAACATCCAATCATGAACGACTATCGGTCAGAGGTCACTTATGACTCAGGCAGTATAAAAAAGAAAGAAAGTGACCATTATGTGGGGAGAGATTAGAGAGATAGGAGCATTTTACAGTCAGAGATAGAAATAATCCACAGAGAAGGAGTTTGGGGTTCTGAGGATGTGAAGTGCACTTAGGAGAAGCAGAGTAGAATATTTTTGTTTAATCAAGAAAAGAGAGAGAGATTAGAGACTCTGACTTGTGTCTGACCTGTCTATCACAAATACACAGCAACCAGCACTGCTGTAGACTGTGATCTCTGTCTCTGTGATTTCTGTGTCTCTCTGTGTCTGTCTCTTTGTGTATATGATTGATCTAACTGCCACAAATGCATCAATCACAAGTCAAATTAATAATTCAGTCTGTACTGTGTCCAAGACCTAGAACAGACAATTCCTCACATCAGACGTCCTCTTTTTGTACATATCTTTTCATGCCAAATAATACTAAGCCCCCCCGTGACTAGTTATACCCCGGTACGGTGTTTTCGGCTTCACTTGTTCTCCTTCATTAAAGTTTGGCCTGTTTTTTATTTTTTTTCCGAACAGTGTAAAAACCCAGAGCAAATATCCCTGTAACGCCGGTGTCACTGGAGAAGTCGGGCCTGACTGTATACGGCAATCTGCACTTCTGGTTTGAAATTAACTGGTTCAGGCCCAAACCAAAATTTTTTACTTGAAACTGGCGAACCCCAAACCGACACTTGAATGGTTCACTCATCTCTATCCATATGTACATATTGCACTTGTTGCTTATATTGCTATGCTATGCTTATGTTTATCCTATGAGAATTTCCCACTTTCTGGTTTCCAGTCATTCAATATTATAGTGTTTTGGAGTTTTTTTATGTAATGCCGCAGCCTTGTTTGTATTTTCTCTCCATCTCTCTGCAGTTTCCATCCATATCTGGGCAGTTTCTCTCCATGTCTCTGAAGTTTCTCTCCAACACTCTGCAGTTTCTCTCCATCTCTCTGCAGTTTCTCTTCATCTCTCTGCAGTTTCTCTTCATCTCTCTGCAGTTTCTCTCCATCTCTCTGCAGTTTCTCTCCATGTCTGTGCAGTTTCTCTCCATCTCTCTGCAGTTTCTCTCCATCTCTCTGCAGTTTCTCTTCATCTCTCTGCAGTTTCTCTTCATCTCTCTGCAGTTTCTCTCCATCTCTCTGCAGTTTCTCCATTTTGCTTGTTTTTCCTTTGGTGTATTTGCAATCAGACAAAGAGGAGGTATTTATCTTTTACCATTTGTTTTATATAGGTTTTAGGTAATATTTTAGTCTTCTGAATAAAAAGATTTAAAACCAAAAGAATTACTTTATCCATGCTATAGGCTTACGTAAAATGTAAATAAAAATATTTTTTATTCAGGTTTTGTAAGAATTCCCACAATGTTGTCCCTCCCCTTCGCAGATGATCACCACATCATCAATAAAATGTTTCTAGGGGACCAGGTTCACAAGAAGCCCACCAGATGGAAGAAATATAACCCCTCCCTGATGGAAGAAATATAACCCCTCCCTGATGGAAGATATATAACCCCTCCCTGATAGAAGATATATAACTCCTCCCTGATGGAAGAAATATAACCCCTCCCTGATGGAAGATATATAACCCCTCCCTGATGGAAGATATATAACCCCTCCCTGATGGAAGAAATATAACCCCTCCCTTATGGAAGATATATAACCCCTCCCTGATGGAAGATATATAACTCTTCTCTGCATATTCAGAGAGATTGGATCCTGGTAACAATAGGACAACCCCTCCCCTGCTGCGTCCATGGACATCCCATGTGTATTAGGTATATGATCATAACCTGGTAATATAATTATCTGACGTGGATGGTGAGTGTAGGTGTTATGTTATGTGAGTGTGTTTATGTTTCGCACCTCCCCTAGAGAGAGACTCCAGAATATAATAATGATTTGTGGGTGACCAACCCCAAAAGTTTCTGGTTCAGTTGAAACCTGAAACTTCAGGAAAAATCCAGTTTGATCTGTTCCAATTCAATCTTCTCTGATGAACAAGATATTTTAATTTAATTTTATTTTATTTGGATGCAGATTTTATTAACTGTTCTTACTTTACCTTTACCCCACTGTCCTGCCATACATCTCTTTAATAAGATGTCCAACTTCCTGTGACAATTTGGGGACAAGTTCTTTGTATTGGACACTGAGCTGTATTTCTTGACTATAGGACTTGGTGGTGGCATCTCAGCAGATCTTCCAGGACTTCAGGTATTGATACCACATCCAATGAAGAAACCTCCATCAACTACTACGTATAACCGTAAACTACTAGGTATAACCGTAAACTACTAGGTATAACAAGTATAACCATAAACTACTAGGTATAACCACTGTAGTCCAATCATGAAAGGGATGCAAATCGAGACTACAGAGACCACCATCAGAATATTATCCAAGTCCTTGGCTCAAGCCCCTCCTCCTCTTCTCCAGCTCTTCATATCTGGTCCATTCTATATCTTGTGGTCACTTCTAGACAATTGTGACTCTGCTACAGTCTATAAAGTAGATGGACTCCTCCTATAGTAGACGGTGCAGTGTGCAGCTCATGTACAGCCTCCATCATCACAACTACAGAGAAGACATTTTATTGTAGACTTTATACCCAAAATGGTTTTCTTCAGATCGCTGGGAATACATTTTATTGATAGAATGAAATAATACATGCTCTAGTATCTATATAACCCACCAGTATACAGCATCTAAACTACCAGTTCAGCGGTCACCCAGAGAGCAGGGATGAGATCCTGTCCCCCACAAGGTACTACATGTTCTGTATTCCCATTTTCTCCTCTTCTACTCAGACACTTTGTATAAAGTCAATAGATGTTGGTGTTAATGGATTTTCACAATGTTGAGATGACACAGCGAAGCTGGAGCGGAAAAAGACCTCACTTTATGGCATGGCTTCAGATTTAGATTTCGTTCTCTCTCCTTCCATTATAGTTATAGGATTATTTTTATCCTGTGAAGTCCCTGGTAGAGAAAAATATAGTCATCAGTCACCAGAATAGTCCTGTGTCCTCCATCATCTACTATGGTGGATTGTCCTCTGACTATATAGTAATGGAGGGAATGTCTCATGTAGTCATCAGTCACTAGAATAGTCCCGTGTCTTCCATCATCTACTATGGTGCATTGTCCTCTGACTGTATAGTAATGGAGGAAATGTCTCATGTAGTCATCAGTCACCAGAATAGTCCCGTGTCCTCCATCATCTACTATGGTGAATTGTCCTCTGACTCTATAGTAATGGAGGGAATGTCTCATGTAGTCATCAGTCACCAAAATAGTCCCATGTCCTCCATCATCTACTATGGTGAATTGTCCTCTGACTCTATAGTAATGGAGGGAATGTCTCATGTAGTCATCAGTCACCAAAATAGTTTTGTGTCCTCCATCATCTACTATGGTGGATTGTCCTCTGACTCTATAGTAATGGAGGGAATGTCTCATGTAGTCATCAGTCACCAGAATACTCCTGTGTCCTCCATTATCTACTATGGTGCATTGTCCTCTGACTCTATAGTAATGGAGGGAATGTCTCATGTAGTCATCAGTCACCAGAATAGTCCAGTGTCTTCCATCATCTACTATGGTGCATTGTCCTCTGACTGTATAGTAATGGAGGGAATGTCTCATGTAGTCATCAGTCATCAAAATAGTCCCGTGTCCTCCATCACCTACTATGGTGGATTGTCCCCTGACTATATAGTAATGGAGGGAATGTCTCATGTAGTTATCAGTCACCAGAATACTCCTGTGTCCTCCATTATCTACTATGGTGCATTGTCCTCTGACTCTATAGTAATGGAGGGAATGTCTCATGTAGTCATCAGTCACCAGAATAGTCCAGTGTCTTCCATCATCTACTATGGTGGATTGTCCTCTGACTATATAGTAATGGAGGGAATGTCTCATGTAGTTATCAGTCACCAGAATAGTTTTGTGTCTTCCATCATCTACTATGGTGCATTGTCCTCTGACTGTATAGTAATGGAGGGAATGTCTCATGTAGTCATCAGTCACCAAAATAGTCCCGTGTCCTCCATCACCTACTATGGTGGATTGTCCTCTGACTATATAGTAATGGAGGGGAATGTCTCATGTAGTCATCAGTCACCAGAATAGTCCAGTGTCTTCCATCATCTACTATGGTGCATTGTCCTCTGACTGTATAGTAATGGAGGGAATGTCTCATGTAGTCATCAGTCACCAGAATAGTCCAGTGTCTTCCATCATCTACTATGGTGCATTGTCCTCTGACTGTATAGTAATGGAGGGAATGTCTCATGTAGTCATCAGTCACCAAAATAGTCCCGTGTCCTCCATCACCTACTATGGTGGATTGTCCTCTGACTCTATAGTAATGGAGGGAATGTCTCATGTAGTCATCAGTCACCAGAATACTCCTGTGTCCTCCATTATCTACTATGGTGGATTGTCCTCTGACTGTATAGTATTTGTGGGAATGTTACTAACTTCAGGAGCCCTCCTCTGGTGCAATCTTTGTAAATCTGCCCCAATTTGTTTATTTTCTGTGGAAACGTTGTTACAATAAGTATCTATAGGGTAATAAAATGTGCAGGAGTGGATGGAGTCCATCTCCTCCCACAGAGACAATGACCTTATCTGTGTATGGTATATAGTGCTACTATCCTGCTATATCTAATCCTTCAGCTACAGAATAGTCCTGTCATCTGTCACCCAATCCTCAGCCCTCTAATGATAATGTGATGACTCTGCAGATACTGTACCAGTCTGTAAAAGCGCTCAGTTACAGTGGTATTTATAAGTTTGTAAACCCATCAGTATTTTTCTATATTTCTGCATAAGTTTGACCAAAACCTAATGAAGGTGTCAAAAATTTTAATCTTGGCCATTTTTTATAGAAGAAAATGATCCAACAAAATGGTCACATTTCTGACCTTAATCCAATAGAAATATTGTGAAAGGAGATGAAGCGAGCAGTTCACGGGAGGAAACACCGACATAGCTGAGCTGTAGCAAGCAGTTTATGGAAGGAAACCACCAAAACTACCCAAGCTGAAGCGAGCAGATCATGGGAGGAAACCCACCAACAGATCAGAGCAAAAGCAAACAGTTCATGGGAGGAAACCACCAACACAGCAAGAGCTGAAGCCAGCAGATCATGGGAGGAAACCACCAACATAGCAGATCTGAAGCAAGCAATTCATCTGAGGAAACCACCAAAACTACCCAAGCTGAAGTGAGCAGATCATGGGAGGAAACCCACCAACATGGCAGAGCTGAAGTGAGCAGTTCATGGGAAGAAACCCACCAACATAGCAGAGCTGATGTGAGTAGTTCATGGGAGGAAACCACCAACATAGAAGAGCTGAAGAGAGCAAATCATGGGAGGAAACCACTGATATAGCATATGTGAAGAGAGTAGTTCATGGGAGGAAACTCAGGGAAATAACAGAGTTGAAGCGAGAAGTTTAATAGAGAAAACCCACCAACAAAACAGAGCTGAAGAAAGCAGTTCATGGGAGGAAACCACCAACATAACAGAGCTGAAGAGAGCAAATCATGGAGGAAACCACCAACATAACAGAGCTGAAGAGAGCAGATCATGGAGGAAACCACCAACATAACAGAGCTGAAGAGAGCAGTTCATGGGAGGAAACCACCAACATAGCAGAGCTGAAGAGAGCAGTTCATGGGAGGAAACCACCAACATAACAGAGCTGAAGAGAGCAGATCATGGAGGAAACCACCAACATAACATTGCTGAAGAGAGCAGTTCATGGGAGGAAACCACCAACATAGCAGAGCTGAAGAGAGCAGATCATGGAGGAAACCACCAACATAGCAGAGCTGAAGCTGTTTTGTTCAGAGGAATGAGGTAAACTCCCTCCAAGCTGATGTGCAGGACTAACCAACAATTACTGGAAAAGTTTTGATGCAGTTATTGCTGAACAAGGGGATCACACCAGATACTGAAAGCAAAGGGTTAACAAACCTTTCTCACTCCCAGATATGTTATATTGGAGCATTTTCTTCTATAAACGAATGACTTTTTCTTTGACTTGGTTCTTTTTGTCTACTTTTAAAAACTGTGTGATAATCTGATGTAGATTTAGATCCAATTTTTGTGGAAATCTAAAAAACTCTGAAGGGTTCACAAACTTTCAAGCAGCACTGTGCATAATTTAGGTAGAGTCAATTATCTAAGATCCATGGTTGATACTTGTGACATGGGACGTTTTTAGCTTTTCAGAAGACATGTTGTGGGACTTACCAAATATTAAAGCGCAGGAGAAGGTCTCCCCAAAGTATTCACCGATGCAGGTAAGGTTTGAGCTGTGGGCAATTTGCCATACAGACACATGTCTGGTGACTTCATGGTGTCTCGTCTCTATTACGTTATTAAATATCATGGTGACATTGGCGGCAGGTCGTCCTCCGGGCCAGGAGCAGGTGAAGTGTAACCCTCTGCCATGTCCTTGTGCTTTACATTCAATGCTCCCTTCTGGGTACCCTGTAAGGAGAGACAATGTTCACATCAATTTTAAGAATTGTTTTCTTGGTTGACAGCCATTGTTATCATATCATGTATGATGTGTCTATCCTATAGTAGACTAGTGCAGAGACGTCACTGACACCTGGAAGGTTACTCACAGTTCACATTGAGGTTGATCTCCGGACTGGTCTGACTATTCAGCTGGTTGGTCGCCGTACAGGTGAAGGGTCCGATGTTATTCTTGGGGATGGGACTGATGGTGAGAGTGGAGTTTGGAGGAGAATCTCCCCCGGTAACGTAATATGGAGGTCCTGAGGACACTGGATTTCCATTTAGGCTCCAGGAGAAGGTAATGGCTGACCCCTGAGCTGTGCAATAGAGAGACACCGAGTCCTGACCTGCCCAGAGCACTCCGGATGTGTTAGTGGTCAGCGACACCGCAGAGACTGGAGCTGTGAACCAGAACATAACCTACTGTTAGTCACCGACCACCATGAAATGTGCAGAACATGAGGAGACCCAACATGGCAGACTGCAGACTTGTAGTGAATATCCAGATCTGTGCACCAACTTCTTATATCTAAATAAATCCAGAATCTCTGCTCCTCTTCTCCTTCTGATCAGATTTCATATGAACATATTTTTACAAATTGAATTGGCGCCTAGTAAAACTAATCTGGCAAATTGTAAAAGTCACTAGAAAAATCCCTAAGAAATCCGGCTTTTCCACCCACTGTTTGAGACCATTATCCCTAGACATGTCCTGTAGTCCATCTTAATACAAGATAGGTACACTCAGTTTCTTTTTTTTCCCTATAGTGCCCCATGCCCATGGGCAAATATGGGCCAGAATATGCGGACCAAATATTGCCCATATTTTCTGGAATGACTCTGGTTCAGAGAGCAGGACTCCTTACATCTTAGGCTAGGAGTCCGTCATTCTCCCAGTTCTACTGTCCCATACTTTATACAGTCTGGAGGAGGCAGAGGCTTCTAGTCACTATAGATCACTATGATACAATATATATGGTCCGGTAGAAGTAGTAGCAGGAGTAGTATTAGTAATAATAGTGGTAGCATTACTAATAGTAGTTGTAGTACTCTTATCATTACTACTCTCTGTACACATCTCTCTATCCTTGTGACTACTCACCGGCCAGGTTGAGGTTCAGTCTGGAGCTGTTCTCACTGTTGATCCAGTTTCGAGCTGTGCACATGAAATCTCCATTATCCTTTGTGGAGACGGGGCTTATAGTGAGCAGTGAGCTCTCTTGGGTCAGGTGGTATGGGGGGTCCTTCGGTATTGGTGCTCCATCCAGACTCCAGGAGTAGGTGACGTTTGTACCAGTCGATGAGCAGTGTAAATACACCGAATCCCATCCCGGCCACAGTAATAGGTCAGCTGAGTTACTGGTCAGGGTCACTGCCGATACAGGCACTGCCAATAGAACAGATCAGGTCAATAGTACATAAGAGACATTATACTAACCCTACACATTTATTACACATTCAGAGCAGCTCCGGGGCAGTGGCAGTTACTGAGTCCTCCGTGCCTCAACCTTCTACAACAATAATGTCGCCAGTGACATTTTTCTGTGTTTTTAGTATAACCAACAGAAGTAGATATTACCATACTTTTTAAGAAAAAAGTAATATAATTTTTGTATATTTGGGTTGGTAGCTGTATGAGGCCTTTTTTTTTTGTGCCAGACAAGCTTTGATTTTTTTAGGGCCAATTTTCCTTTGCACACGCATAAACTTTCAATTTATATCACCGCTTCTTGGGTAAATAAAATAAATAATAATAATAATAATAATAATAGTCCTTTAATAGTCCCACAAAGGGGAAATTCAGTGTGTTACAGCAGCAAAGATAAATAAATAAATAAATAAATAAATACATTTTCTTTATGCCATTCACTAATATATACTATACTATACCACTTCTATATATACTATACACGTTACATTATTCATGAAAAAAATAATAATTCAAGTTGAGGATTTAACTTCGTGTTCTTGCTTCTCTTAGACAGTCATGCAAATTTGGTGTTTCAGCCATGAAGACTGATCACTGTTAGTGTTTCTGCCTCTCATAGACGGCCATGAAGCCTGTGATCACTGTTAGTGTTTATGACTCTCATAGACAAACATGAAGCCTGTGATCACTATTAGTATTTGTATGTCTCATAGACAGCAGGGCAGACTATGACCACTGTTAGTGTTTCTACCCCTCAAAGACAGGCATGAAGCCTGTGATCACTGTGAGTGTCTCTGCCTCTCATAGACAGGCATGAAGCCTGTGATCACTGTTAGTGTTTATGACTCTCATAGACAAACATGAAGCCTGTGATCACTATTAGTATTTGTATGTCTCATAGACAGCAGGGCAGACTGTGACCACTGTTAGTATTTCTATATCTCATAGACAGCAGGGCAGACTATGATCACTGTTAGTGTCTCTGCCTCTCATAGACAGCAGGGCAGACTGTGACCACTGTTAGTATTTCTATATCTCATAGACAGCAGGGCAGACTATGATCACTGTTAGTGTCTCTGCCTCTCATAGACAGCAGTGCAGTCTGTGATCACTGTGTGTCTCTGCCCCTCATAGACAGCAGTGCAGTCTGTGGTCATTGTTATTGTCATTGTTTCCGAAGTAGCAATAAAACAGCATTGTTACTTTTTTCTGTTACAATGTTGACCATACAAGATTTACATTTTATTAGTAGGGGCATTTTATTTGTTTATTTCATTTTTTGTTTATTTGTATACATATCATGGGAAAGGGGCTTGAACAAGCAGTCATCAGATACCATTCTGGTGACTTTTACCATAGACTGTAATACTACCAGTACAGTACTGCAGTGCAGGGTAAAATTACTATCTTACTATTAGGTTCTGCCTCAGGGAGGTCTCAATAGTAACATAGCATTGACAAGCCTGAGAGCTTTCAGAAGTCTTCCAGCTGCCAGGGAAACTAAGAATGGACTTTCAAGAGTGTGACATCGACTTGGATGCCCCAGGGCTGATATTGGTTCCATTGGTAAAGGAGCACTGATAGATGTCTGGTGCAGGGTCTGAGTGGGTGGAGCATGGCACTAAAAAGAGAGTGCATGTGTCATGCCCCGCCCCCTCAGGCCCTGCACCAGGTATAACAGTGTAGAGAAGGTTTTTCCTATGCACAAACATTAGTGTTATTGGGTCATTTGTCACATGATGGGTGAGGAGGCAAAAAATGTACAACAAGCTCCAGTGCGGTGAAGAACATGTGAACAGGCTCACCTGATACCGCCAGACTCAGGGGGTCGCTGGTGCTGGAGCTGACCGGGTTCTGGATGGAGCAGGTGTAGGATCCACTGTCAGTCTCAGTTATTGGGGTGAAGTCCAGGTAGGGTCCCCTGCAGGTCACATGGGGCTCAGAGCAGATCATCTTCTCACCACGATAGAAGGTGTAAGTAGTCACATTCTGACTCTCGGCCTCACAATAGAGGGTCACGTTGTTACCATCAACAATCTGATCAGAGAGGACACTGAAAGATGGTGCACGAAGGATCGCTACAGGCAGAAAACAGAGGGAGGGATCACCAGGAGGAACAACAGATTATATCAGCACAATAGATCTGGAGTAAAGATTCCAGCTGTGAGAACCTTCTGAATTGTGAGCGCTCACCTGAGGATGAGAACTAGGAGGTCTCTATTCACTGACAGCAAGCAGAGATATTAAATATGTCAGGAAGCTAAAACATGTCAGTGCAAAAGTGGTAAATCCCATACACCCCCTTATATACAGGACTGGTGGTATATCCTTCATCAGGATGTTGTATGTATAATGTTACACTGTATTCTGCTCCACCTGCTCGGCATATAATACAATCTATATCTGACTATTGTGTGATGTTTCTAGATGTTCGTGTTTTATATGTGGCTGTATTCAGGAAGTCAGTGTGTGGATGCGGCCACATGGCAGGTAGAGGAGCCCTATACTGAGCAGAGACAAGAAGGACAACAGAGGAACAGAGCAGAGAGACAAGACTGTAAGGAAGTGGATGGCGTCAGCTCTATGAGATGTGGAGAGGACAAGTGTGAGGAGTGTGGAGTGTGAGTGTATTGTATGCGTGTGAGTGTATTGTATGTGTGCATAATATTACGCTGTGCCATATTATGTATACCTGCCAGTCATTGGCGTTGTCTAGTTTGATCCAGGGAACAGGATTTTGCTTAATGAACCGGACTTGTTTAATAAAGTTTTTAGATCTTTCCGCATAGTCCAAGCCTTAGATAATTGTATCCAGTACAAGCTGACAGCATCATGAAAGATATTGATTTTTTACTTATTTGTTGCAATGGTCTGCAGGAGGCGGCGCTGACCCTGGCACAGGCTATGTAGGAGCTCGATGCGGACATAGAGGGGAGCTCTGAAGGGATGTGCCACAGCATCACTGTACGGGGCAGGGGGGTAATAAAGGAAGTGGTTTTGGTACCAATGGAAGGAGATGTGTTTAGACCCGGTGTAGTGCCGGGAGAACCTGTGCTTGGCCTGTGTAATGCCCACCGTTCACCAGAAAGGGTTTATTTATTTGGGGGCAGGGGGCATAAAGGGACTGAACGTTTGCACAATGTGAAAATTAATCAGTGGGACAGAGACTTGAAAGTCTGGAAGCTAGTGACCTGGAGACTAGGAGGTCTGGAGGCTAGTGACCTGGAGACTAGGAGGCCTGGAGACTAGTGACCTGGAGACTAGTGACCTGGAAACTAGGAGTCCTGGAAGCTAGTGACCTGGAGACTAGGAGGCCTGGAGACTAGTGACCTGGAGACTAGGTGGCCTGGAGGCTAGTGACCTGGAGACTAGGAGGCCTGGAGGCTAGTGACCTGGAGATTAGTAGGCCTGGGGATGAGGAAAGTTGAGTTTGCAAAACTCATTGGGGTCTGTTGGTCAGGTGACATGGCATCAGTGGACCATCAGGCTTAGTAGAATTTAGGAAATAAATCCAGCTGTGTAGAATGTTTGTCCTCCTGACAGGACCACTTAGACAACACCTAGTCCCAAGTGAAATCAGTCCAGCGGCACAGTGGGTTCACATTTACTGTATTACAGGTAGCAGCCCTAACAAACATGAGGACCATTGGAGGCGCCAAGAGAAACCATGGGGCTACCCTGCAGAATATGCCTAGGCCATGGTCCTGGTTTTCCGAAATCTTGGGTTTAGCCTATACCAACATTTTTGGGGTTCGCCACCAATGAACCATTATTATACTCTGGGGTCTCTTTAGATCCAGAGTCTAATAAACAGAGACCCATGGGATGTGCAAAAAAAACCCTGATACTTACCTTTCCTCGCCTTTCTGGGGCTCAGATGAGGCATCAGATCCTCTCTCTCACCTCCTTTTGTCCTTTTTCATCTTGCTGGGTGATGTCACTGGCCCTGGAGGACGGCTAAGGCCTGTGAGTGAGTCTCAGTGGTCACTCAGGGCATGTTCACAGCTGTAACAGCTTCCTCTTTCCAAATGCAACATTCCTACCAAGTGTGAGTAAAACCAATAAGCAATGGGTCCTACCTGAAGTGACAGTAGCCACCAAGTGTGATGTACCTCAGCATAAATGTAACCAAACAGCAATGGGTCCCACCTAAAGTGACAGTAACCACCAAGTGTGATGTACCTCAGCGTAAATGTAACCAATAAGCAATAACAGTAACCACCAAGTGTGATGTACCTCAGCGTAAATGTAACCAATAAGCAATGGGTCCCACCTAAAGTGACAGTAACTACCAAGTGTGATGTATCTCAGTATGAGTGTAACCAATAAGCAATAACAGTAACCACCAAGTGGACTGTACCTCACTGTGAGAAAAATCAGAAAGACTGCCCCCTACAGTTCAGCAGATGCCCCCGCATATGAAGCACTGCCTCCTATGGGGCTCACAATTTCAACTCCTGTTATTTACATTTATTACGTGATGTGGCCAATAAGATGAAAGGAAACAAATGATTTCAGCATGAAAACCACTAAGTGTTAGTGCACAATGTGCGCCCCATAGTGCAGCACAAGCTGAGGGGTGAGGGACACTTCAGTGTTATATCCTCCAACTCCCCCATAAAGAGATAAAGGGAGATCAGCGGCCGCCTGACATTTTTTCTATCCTTTCTCCTTGACTATGTCCTTAGACATCAGTAACTGCTGTGAGATTCATTAGCTCAGTCCCTTACATGAAATATAACAGACAATAGGAAGCTGTTGACTTTTTTAGGGAGACAGTGGGAGTTCTTACCTACCAGGCCCCCGAGCATCATCGTAAGTTGGACATAAGGTACAGTACGTCACCCCTGCTCCTATGGTTGTGACTATGGGATTGTAGGAGATTTGGGAAATAAGGTTCTGCTTTCTTCTCTATAACCAGCACCACCATTGCTCACAGGTTGTACATGGTACTGCAGTTCATTGAATAGATTTTTTTTTCTTATTTCATACAACCCCTTTAAGTAATGATATAACATGACTGTTGTCATGATGAAACACAATTGTATCTGCAGCTGCTGACAACCTGGACCTGATACGAGAGCTCTCCTGACTCTAGGGTCACTGGCTGGGGGCCCTGTTCTGTATTATAACATGTAGAAGCGCAGGAAGCCATGACTTACCGAAAACATCAAGATCGTAGGGTACGATAGTAGTGGTGAAGGCTTTGTCATCGTACACATAGAGACCGTAACACCCTTCATCTGCGTACGTCAGGTTGTACAGCCTCAGGGTCCCATCTACAAGCAGCCTGGTCCGGCCCCGATACTGCAGATTGTACACAGGATCACTGCCATCGGATGCAAACATCACCACCGTGACATTCCCCGTCTCACCAAAGTTCCACATTATGCGGTGATTTTCCGGAAGGGAAAAGAAGACGTCAAAATTTACAGATTCTCCAAAAGTTCCATTTACCACCTGCTTTGGTACAGCCAAACCTGTGCACGGTGAAGATAAGAAAAGTGACATGAAAGAACCTGCCTGTATATAGCCATGGACTATACCGACCTGAGAGTGTACAATATAATACAGCCATCATCTCACCCAGACCAAAGAGAAGAGCCGACCAGACCAGCGACATCTGGACCAGATCCATGTTAGTAAGGGTTCTCGGAGAATATAATCACCAGGTAGCTGTGCACACACTGAACGCTGCACACCTGAGCCCGGGCATTTATAAACCTCATACTATTACCATGGTGTGTCCTGACTCCAGATCCCACCAGCTGGTGGAATGTGGTACTGCAGCAGAGACACGAGAAGGTCAGCTTCATGTCAGGACACCTCGTCTTATTGTAGGACTTATATATAATGTGATTATTAGTATTAACCCTTAGAAAACACTGAACTAAAGATTCCTCAGCATGACATATGGAAGTGATGACAACATTACAGCCAAAGGAGAAAGCTATTGGGAAAACTGGATAATTGGGCGCAGGCTCTAGGACCCTGTTGGCGCCTCTAGCCTGGATACAAGATGTGATACGGCCAGACATGGAGGTATACAGGTTCTGTATGGACAGCTCATGTGTCAGGATGTCCTGTACATGTCACTGAGCTGTTCATGTCCTCGTATCACTTTAGGGGAGTGTCATCCCACAGTACAGGCAGGATTGAAGTGCTCACCACGAGGCCTCCATATTCCAACCTGACTGTCATCAGATCCCAAATAGATCCCGGATCCATCACTATAGAGGATACAGATCCCGTATTCATCACTATAGAGGATACAGATACTGGATCCATCACTATAGAGGATACAGATCCCGGATCCATCACTATAGAGGATACAGATCCCGGATCCATCACTATAGAGGATACAGATCCGGATCCATCGCTATAGAGGATACAGATCCCAGATCCATCACTATAGAGAGGATACAGATCCCGGATCCATCACTATAGAGGATATAGATCCCAGATCCATCACTATAGGCCCGCCCCCGCCCCCCCCCCCCCCCCCCCCCCCCCCCCCCCCCCCCCCCCCCCCCCCCCCCCCCCCCCCCCCCCCCCAACCCCCCCATCCCCCCCCCCCCCCCCCATAGGATACAGATCCGGATCCATCACTATAGAGGATACAGATCCTGGATCCATCACTATAGAGGATACAGATCCTGGATCCATCACTATAGAGGATACAGATCCCGCATCCATCACTATAGAGGATACAGATCCCAGATCCATCACTATAGAGGATACAGATCCGGATCCATCACTATAGAGGATACAGATCCCGCATCCATCACTATAGAGAATACAGATCCCAGATCCATCACTATAGAGGATACAGATCCTGGATCCATCACTATAGAGGAAACAGATCCTGGATCCATCAATATAGAGGATACAGATCCCGGATCCATCGCTATAGAGGATACAGATCCGGGATCCATCACTATACAGGATACAGATCCCGCATCCATCACTATAGAGGATACAGATCCCGGATCCATCACTATAGAGAATACAGATCCCGGATTCATCACTATAGAGGATACAGATACTGGATCCATCACTATAGAGGATACAGATCTCAGATCCATCACTATAGAGGATACAGATCCCGGATCCATCACTATAGAGGATACAGATCCCGGATCCATCGCTATACAGGATACAGATCCTGGATCCATCACTATAGAGGATACAGATCCCGGATCCATCACTATAGAGGATACAGATCCCGGATCCATCACTATAGAGGATACAGATCCCGGATCCATCACTATAGAGGATACAGATCCCAGATCCATCGCTATAGAGGATACAGATCCCAGATCCATCGCTATAGAGGTTACAGATCACAGATCTATCACTAGAGGATACAGATTCCGGATCCATCACTATAAACCATACAGATCCCAGATCCATCACTATAGAGGATACAGATCCCAGATCCATCACTATAGAGGATACAGATCCCGGATCCATCACTATAGAGGATACAGATCCCGGATCCATCGCTATAGAGGATACAGATCCTGGATCCATCACTATAGAGGATACAGATCCCGGATCCATCGCTATAGAGGATACAGAGCCGGGATCCATCACTATAGACAATACAGATCCAGTCTGTACAGTGCAGGGTTATTGTTCACAACATCACTGCAGATGAAGGTGATGATGTCTGGTTGTCAATAACTGGACATGTTCACCATGTGTTTGCCCTCATGTACCCTCTGCCCCTAGCAGCAAGGTTAGAATGATCTAGATGCCGGCAATTCATGAAACAACCCTCCTGCCCTTCTCAGTACAATGATGCCGCCTCTCAGAATCAGTCAATTGGGCCATGTCTAGAGACATGTCTAATGGTCACCAATCTCTCACCATGAGGTACACTACCCAAAAGTAGCCTCTGAGAGCCTTTATATAGGGCAGCGGGGGAGCTCTTTTCCTCCATCTTGTAGTAAGACCCCGTGTCTGATCATACTAGACCTGTGATCATTACATATCTGCGGAGACTGCAGGGGGAGGATTACAGCAGGCGGACATTTCTATCTGGGGGTGGGGTTATGTTGTCAGTGAGTGTAGCTGTTTGTGGTGAAGTGCACTCATGAACAATATGGCCACCACTCTCCTCCGACATCCAGTGGTCATCCCCACATTGTAGAATACAGAAGTGAAGGTAAGGGTTAATCTCCTTCCTGCCTCACTAGTGTCCCCTTTCACTATGTTGCTGTGTTTAGGGTCCTATATGAGATCTATATGGCTGCATGTAGAATAACATCGTTCCCCGGGATCCTTTAACTCTATGTGGATGTGCAGATTATTTCTCTCCCTGTAGTGCCCCCTGGTGGAGGTCGCTATTCTGTAGTCAATGTCCAACCCTATAAATGGCCTTGACTAAAGATATCAGCCATACCAAGAGCCATCTCTAAAAGGTACAAGGTTGGATAAAGGATCGGACATTGACTCAATGGAGCTACAATACCACTTAAAACCTCAGGACAGGTGTGGCACTGTTTGTAGGAGAAATGGGCCATATTTTTCGGATTCTGACTCTAGATGTCGCACACCATGTGACCAAAGATCGCAGTGCAGCAACGTCTTCATTGGACGGGAAGTGAATATGGTGGTGTTGTGACACACTGGTACACTGTAACAAAACTGCAACAGATGGATTACAGTGACCCTGGTCATATAATAAATCTGTTAGATTGACTGCTTGTTGACAAGGATCCACCACCTACAGATAAATAGATTTGGTGCCAAGATTTTCTGC
This sequence comes from Leptodactylus fallax, assembly GCA_947044405.1. Taxonomy (NCBI): domain Eukaryota; kingdom Metazoa; phylum Chordata; class Amphibia; order Anura; family Leptodactylidae; genus Leptodactylus; species Leptodactylus fallax. The sequence goes on from CAMRHE010001253.1 coordinate 23,109, forward strand.
CCAGTGACTTTGGCGGTGACACACAGCGCGTGGCGTGCAGTCACGGTGTAGGTGGAGGCACTCTTCACTTAATTCTGCTCTAGGTGTGTATTTGGCAGAGATGACCAGGAATGTAAGTCCTAATCCTAAGACTTTTATGACATTAGAAAAGACAGAGTGTGAGCGGAGAAGCAGCTTGAAGGAAACACAGACACAGCTCCTGTTCGACCACAATGGGGAGACGACGACCCTTCACCCTCCCGATCCTTGCCCTGCTGGTAGCCTCAGGTAAGGATCCTCTGATATAATGTGGTGGGGCCGGGGTATACCTCGTATCAGCCAATGATTGATATTAGGAAGATAGAACAATCTAGAAATCTGCAAAGTGTTCAAAAATTTTCAAAAAGGATCAGAATTATTGAGAAAAATAAAACTAACGCTCTCTTCACCGATCTGCTCATATTGTCCTCCTTCATGGACCCCTATGGTCTCTGCACTCCCTATATACTCTATAAACAGAGATACAACCACTCGGCCGATCAATGGGGGGGCAGCGAAGATCAGTGAGGAGAGAATTAGTGTTATGTATTTATAAATGTGAACAGAACCTTATAATATAGAATACAGATTGTGAACAGAACCTTACACTATAGAATACAGAGTGTGAACAGAGCCTTACACTATAGAATACAGATTGTGAACAGAGCCTTACACTATAGAATACAGAGTGTGAACAGAGCCTTACACTATAGAATACAGAGTGTGAACAGAGCCTTACACTATAGAATACAGAGTGTGAACAGAGCCTTATAATATAGAATACAGAGTGTGAACAGAGCCTTACACTATAGAATACAGAGTGTGAACAGAGCCTTATAATATAGAATACAGAGTGTGAACAGAGCCTTACACTATAGAATACAGAGTGTGAACAGAGCCTTACAATATAGAATACAGAGTGTGAACAGAGTCTTACACTATAGAATACAGAGTGTGAACAGAGCCTTACACTATAGAATACAGAGTGTGAACAGAGCCTTACACTATAGAATACAGAGTGTGAACAGAGCCTTATAATATAGAATACAGAGTGTGAACAGAGCCTTACACTATAGAATACAGAGTGTGAACAGAGCCTTATAATATAGAATACAGAGTGTGAACAGAGCCTTATACTATAGAATACAGAGTGTGAACAGAGCCTTACACTATAGAGGACAGAGTATGAACAGAGCCTTACAGTACAGACTACACAATGTGAACTTGAGCCTTAAATTACAGAATACAAGTGTGAACAGAGCCTTACACTAGAGTATACAGAGAGTAAACAGAACCTTACACCACAGAATACACAAAGTGAACAGAGCCTTATACTATAGAATACAGAGTCTGAACAGAGCATTATATTACAAAATACAGAGTGTGAACAGAGCCTTACACTATAGAATACAGAGGCTTATATTACAGAATACAGAGTGTGAACAGAGCCTTATATTACAGAATACACAGTGTGAACAGAGCCTTACACTATAGAATACAGAGTCTTATATTACAGAATACAGAGTGTGAACAGAGTCTTACATTATAGAGGACAGAGTGTGAACAGAACCTTATACTATAAAATACAGAGTATGAACAGAGCCTTATACTATAGAATACAGAGTGCGAACAGAACCTTATACTATAAAATACAGAGTATGAACAGAGCCTTACACTATAGAATACAGAGTGTGAACAGAGCATTACACTATAGAATACAGAGTGTGAACAGAGCCTTATACTACAGAATACAGAGTGTGAACAGAGCCTTACACTATAGAATACAGAGTGTGAACAGAGCCTTATACTATAGAATACACAGTATGAACACAGCCTTATATTACAGAATACACAGTGTGAACAGAGCCTTACACTACAGAATACAGAGAGTCTTATATTACATAATGCAGAGTGTGAACAGAGCCTTATACTATAAAATACAGGGTGTGAACAGAGCCTTACTTTATAGAATACAGGGTGTGAGCCGAGCCTTACACTATAGAGGACAGAGTGTGAACAGAGCCTTATAGTACAGACTAAACAATGTGAAATTGAGCCTTAAATTACAGAATACAAGTGTGAACATAGCCCTACACTAGAGTATACATAGAGTGAACAGAACCTTACACCACAGAATACACAAAGTGAACAGAGCCTTATACTATAGAATACAGATTGTAAACAGAACCTTATATTACAGAATAGAAGAGTGTGAACAGAGCCTTACACTATAGAATACAGAGTGTGAACAGAACCTTATATTACAGAATACAGAGTGTGAACAGAGCCTTACACTATAGAATACACAGTGTGAACAGAGCCTTATATTACAGAATATGCAGTGTGAACAGAGCCTCATACTATAGAATACAGAGTGTGAACAGAGCCTTATATTACAGAATACACAGTGTGAACAGAGCCTTACACTATAGAATACAGAGTCTTATATTACAGAATACAGAGTGTGAACAGAGCCTTACATTATAGAGGACAGAGTGTGAACAGAACCTTATACTATAAAATACAGAGTATGAACAGAGCCTTATACTATAGAGGACAGAGTGTGAACAGAGCCTTACACTATAGAGGACAGAGTGTGAACAGAGCCTTACACTATAGAGGACAGAGTGTGAACAGAGCCTTACAGTACAGACTACACAATGTGAACTTGAGCCTTAAATTACAGAATACAAGTGTGAACAGAGCCTTACACTAGAGTATACAGAGAGTAAACAGAACCTTACACCACAGAATACACAAAGTGAACAGAGCCTTATACTATAGAATACAGAGTCTGAACAGAGCATTATATTACAAAATACAGAGTGTGAACAGAGCCTTACACTATAGAATACAGAGGCTTATATTACAGAATACACAGTGTGAACAGAGCCTTACACTATAGAATACAGAGTCTTATATTACAGAATACAGAGTGTGAACAGAGTCTTACATTATAGAGGACAGAGTGTGAACAGAACCTTATACTATAAAATACAGAGTATGAACAGAGCCTTATACTATAGAATACAGAGTGCGAACAGAACCTTATACTATAAAATACAGAGTATGAACAGAGCCTTACACTATAGAATACAGAGTGTGAGCAGAGCCTTACTTTATAGAAGACAGAGTGTGGACAGAGCCTTACACTATAGAGGACAGAGTGTGAACAGAGCCTTACAGTACAGACTACACAATGTGAACTTGAGCCTTAAATTACAGAATACAAGTGTGAACAGAGCCTTACACTAGAGTATACATAGAGTGAACAGAACCTTACACCACAGAATAAACAAAGTGAACAGAGCCTTATACTATAGAATACAGAGTGTGAACAGAGCCTTATATTATAGAAGACATAGTGGGAACAGAGCCTTACACTATGGAATACACAGTGGGAATAGAGCTTTATACTATAGAATAGAGAGTGTGAACAGAGCCTTAAACTATAAAATACAGATTGTGAACAGAGTCTTATACTACAGAATAGAGTGTGAACAGAGCCTTACTTTATACAATACACAGTGTGAACAGAGCCTTACATTATAGGAGACAGAGTGTGAACAGAGCCGTACAGTACAGACTACACTGTGAACTTGAGCCTTAAATTACAGAATGCAAAGTGTGAACAGAGACTTAGACTACAGGCTAAATAGTGTGAGAAGAGCCTTACACTACAGTGTGGAAAGTGTGAACATAGCCTTACACTACAGAATACAGAGTGTGAACAGAGCCTTATATTATAGAATACAGAGTGTGTTTAGAGCCTTACACTATAAAATACACAGAGCGAACAGAGCCTTATACTACAGAATACAGAGTATGAACAGAGCCTTACACTACAGAATACAGAGTGTGAACAGAGCCTTATATTATAGAATACAGAGTGTGTTTAGAGGCTTACACTATAAAATACACAGAGTGAACAGAGCCTTATACTACAGAATACAGAGTATGAACAGAGCCTTGCACTAGAGTATACATAGAGTGAACAGAGCCTTACACCACAGAATGCACAGAGTGAACAGAGCCTTATACTATAGAATACAAAGTGTGAACAGAGCATTACCCTATAGAATACAGTGTGAACGGAGCCTTACACTATAGAATACAAAGTGTGAACAGAGCATTACCCTATAGAATACAGTGTGAACAGAGCCTTACTTTATAGAATACAGAGTGAACAGAGTCTTATATTATAGAATACAGAGTGTGAACGGAGCCTTATATTATAGAATACAGAGTGTGAACAGAGCCTTATATTATAGAATACAGAGTGTGAACAGAGCCTTATATTATAGAATACAGAGTGTGAACAGAGCCTTACAGTACAGACTACACAATGTGAACTTGAGTCTTAAATTACAGAATACAAGTGTGAACACAGCCTTATACTACATACTATACAGTGTGAACAGAGCCTTATTACAATACAAACTCTTGCTATGTAGGTGTTTTATTAATATTAATAGAGGATACAACCCGGGACAACAGAGAAAATATAAGACAGATAAAGTAAGAAAATAATCTATCAAACTATTGTTCAGATTTTTTAAAAGATCTGAAAGTATTAGATTCTGATCCCTTCTCAAGTCTATTGATCTCAGTGGGATTAATAAGTGATCACCTGTCATCTGTTCCCATCATTGCCATCAGGCTTGGATGGAGGAAAGTTCCACATTCTGTTGTGTTATCTCCATCTATATACTGTACACTTCTGCCTGATGGCAGGTTCCTCGGGGTTTGTTAAACATTGAAGTCTATGGACGGCTGATATGCTCCGCAGGGCTTCACATTGCATCACTTTATTTGTATTCTGTTTTTTCTGAACATGTGGAGAAGGTCACTAGAGAATAATTAAGTATGTATTAGATAAAAAAACTGATAAAAACTGTAGTACCCATCAGATTACAGCTCTGTAGTAACACTCAGATTACAGCTCTGCAGCTCCCATCAGACTGCAGATATTTTCTACCAATCAGATGATACCTCTGCAGCACCAATTACATAGCAGCTCTGAAGCACCCATTAGATTGCAGCACTGGAGCACCCTTTAGATTGCAGCTCTGAAGCACTCTGCAGCTATACAGTGTACTCATCAGACTGCAATTCACCCTATGGAAGCCTCTATCTATGTGTATTTTCTGTTGCAGTTGTAATGACACCTGTGACCTCCATGGATCTGGTGAATGGCACGCTGGGATATCCGGTGTATTTCACTATACCTGTACCATTGCCCTCTCAGTACAGAGTAGACTGGAACTGTGGACATGCTGGAACAGTTGCTGTCATCGCCAGGCTGCCTGGATCCGGTAGCTCTCCACAGTACAATCCTGTGTACACGGGGAGATGTGAGCTGCTCGGAAATGGGACCCTGAGACTGAGCAATGTCTCATATGAAGATGAGGGGACATATAATGTGAAAGTGTTTAATCCCGATACCTTCACCTCCTATATTCAGCGCTATCAGCTGGCCATCTATGGTGAGTGTCTAATCCACTTCTTCCAAATTCATAGCTGGGAAAACTGTGACAACCTCTGGGCAAGCCGTAATACCGCCATATTGGAAGCCCCTAATTCATTTCATTGGGATATAATAGGAGGGGTCTGGTGGAGGGTCCATCGTTTATAAGACTACCACTGCTGGTAAGAAAGGATTGTCAGAAGCAACAACCACATTGACGGGAATTATGTTAAGGATCATACACCAGAGGAGACACTTATAGACATAAGCACAGGACCCAACATGAAAGGGGGCACTTCTAGACCTAAGTGCAGGATCCAATACAAGAGGGGGCACTTCTAGACCTAAGTGCAGGATCCAATACAAGAGGGGGCACTTCTAGACCTAAGTGCAGGATCCATAACAAGAGGGGGCACTCCTAGACCTAAGCACAGGGCGCAACATGAGAAGGGGCATTCCTAGACCTAAGTGCAGGACCCAACACGAGAGGGGGCACTTCTAGACCTATGTGCAGTACCCAACACGAGAAGGGACACTTCTCGACCTAAGTGCAGGATCCAACATGAGAAGGGACACTGCTAGACCTAAATTCAGGACCCAACATGAGAAGGGGCACTTCTAGACCTAAGTGCAGGGCCCAACATGAGAGGGGGCACTTCTAGACCTAAGTGCAGGACCCAACATGAGAGGGCGCATTTCTAGACCTAAGTGCAGGACCCAACATGAGAGGGGGCACTTCTAGACCTAAGCACAGAACCCAACATGAGAGGGCGCACTTCTAGACCTAAGTGCAGGACCCTACACAAGAGGGGACACTTGTAGACCTAAGTGCAGGACCCAACATGAGAAGGGACACTGCTAGACTTAAATGCAGGACCCAACACGAGAAGGGGCACTTCTAGACCTAAGAGCAGGACCCAACACGAGAAGGGACACTGCTAGACCTAAGTACAGGACCCAACACGAGAGGGGGCACTCCTAGACCTATGTGCAGGACCCAAAACGAGAAGGGACACTTCTAGACCTAAGTGCAGGACCCAACATGAGAGGGGACACTACTAGACCTAAGCGCAGGACCCAGCATGAGAGGGGACACTGCTAGACCTAAGTGCAGGATCCAACACGAGAAGGGACACTGCTAGACCTAAATTCAGGACCCAACACGAGAAGGGGCACTTCTAGACCTAAGTGCAGAACCCAACATGAGAGGGGGCACTTCTAGACCTAAGTGCAGGACCCTACACAAGAGCGAACACTTGTAGACCTAAGTGCAGGACCCAACATGAGAAGGGACACTGCTAGACCTAAGTGCAGGACCCAACATGAGAAGGGGCACTTCTAGACCTAAGTGCAGGGCCCAACACAAGAGGGGGCACTTCTAGACCTAAGTGCAGGACCCAACATGAGAGGGCGCATTTCTAGACCTAAGTACAGGACCCAACATGAGAGGGGGCACTTCTAGACCTAAGCACAGAACCCAACATGAGAGGGCGCACTTCTAGACCTAAGTGCAGAACCCAACATGAGAGGGGGAACTTCTAGACCTAAGTGCAGGACCCTACACAAGAGGGGACACTTGTAGACCTAAGTGCACGACCCAACATGAGAAGGGACACTGCTAGATTTAAATGCTGGACCCAACACGAGAAGGGGCACTTCTAGACCTAAGAGCAGGACCCAACACGAGAAGGGACACTGCTAGACCTAAGTGCAGGACCCAACACGAGAGGGGGCACTCCTAGACCTATGTGCAGGACCCAAAACGAGAAGGGACACTTCTAGACCTAAGTGCAGGACCCAACATGAGAGGAGACACTACTAGACCTAAGCGCAGGACCCAGCATGATAGGGGACTCTGCTAGACCTAAGTGCAGGACCCAACACGAGAAGGGACACTGCTAGACCTAAATTCAGGACCCAACACGAGAAGGGACACTTCTAGACCTAAGTGCAGGACCCAACATGAGAGGGGACACTACTAGACCTAAGCGCAGGACCCAGCATGAGAGGGGACACTGCTAGACCTAAGTGCAGGACCCAAAACGAGAAGGGGCACTTCTAGACCTAAGTGCAGGACCCAACACGAGAGGGGGCACTTCTAGACCTAAGTGCAGGACCCAACATGAGAGGGGACACTACTAGACCTAAGTGCAGGCCCCAACATGAGAGGGGACACTGCTAGACCTAAGTGCAGGACCCAACATGAAAAGGGGCACTTCTAGACCTAAGTGCAGGGCCCAACACGAGAGGGGGCACTTCTAGACCTAAGTGCAGGACCCAACATGAGAGGGCGCATTTCTAGACCTAAGTGCAGGACCCAACATGAGAGGGGGCACTTCTAGACCTAAGCACAGAACCCAACATGAGAGGGCGCACTTCTAGACCTAAGTGCAGAACCCAACATGAGAGAGGGCACTTCTAGACCTAAGTGCAGGACCCTACACAAGAGGGGACACTTGTAGACCTAAGTGCAGGACCCAACATGAGAAGGGACACTGCTAGACTTAAATGCAGGACCCAACACGAGAAGGGACACTGCTAGACCTAAGTGCAGGACCCAACACGAGAGGGGACACTCCTAGACCTATGTGCAGGACCCAAAATGAGAAGGGACACTTCTAGACCTAAGTGCAGGACCCAACATGAGAGGGGACACTACTAGACCTAAGCGCAGGACCCAGCATGAGAGGGAACACTGCTAGACCTAAGTGCAGGACCCAACACGAGAAGGGACACTTCTAGATCTAAGTGGAGGACCCTACATGAGAAGGGGCACTTCTAGACCTAAGTGCAGGACCCTACATGAGAGGGGGCACTTCTAGACCTAAGTGCAGGACCCAACACGAGAAGGGGCACTTCTAGACCTAAGAGCAGGACCCAACACGAGAAGGGACACTGCTAGACCTAAGTGCAGGACCCAACACGAGAGGGGGCACTCCTAGACCTATGTGCAGGACCCAAAACGAGAAGGGACACTTCTAGACCTAAGTGCAGGACCCAACATGAGAGGGGACACTACTAGACCTAAGCGCAGGACCCAGCATGATAGGGGACTCTGCTAGACCTAAGTGCAGGACCCAACACGAGAAGGGACACTGCTAGACCTAAATTCAGGACCCAACACGAGAAGGGACACTTCTAGACCTAAGTGCAGGACCCAACATGAGAGGGGACACTACTAGACCTAAGCGCAGGACCCAGCATGAGAGGGGACACTGCTAGACCTAAGTGCAGGACCCAACACGAGAAGGGACACTGCTAGACCTAAATTCAGGACCCAACACGAGAAGGGGCACTTCTAGACCTAAGTGCAGAACCCAACATGAGAGGGGGCACTTCTAGACCTAAGTGCAGGACCCTACACAAGAGGGAACACTTGTAGACCTAAGTGCAGGGCCCAACACGAGAGGGGGCACTTCTAGACCTAAGTGCAGGACCCAACATGAGAGGGCGCATTTCTAGACCTAAGTGCAGGACCCAACATGAGAGGGGGCACTTCTAGACCTAAGCACAGAACCCAACATGAGAGGGCGCACTTCTAGACCTAAGTGCAGAACCCAACATGAGAGGGGGCACTTCTAGACCTAAGTGCAGGACCCTACACAAGAGGGGACACTTGTAGACCTAAGTGCAGGACCCAACATGAGAAGGGACACTGCTAGACTTAAATGCAGGACCCAACACGAGAAGGGACACTGCTAGACCTAAGTGCAGGACCCAACACGAGAGGGGACACTCCTAGACCTATGTGCAGGACCCAAAATGAGAAGGGACACTTCTAGACCTAAGTGCAGGACCCAACATGAGAGGGGACACTACTAGACCTAAGCGCAGGACCCAGCATGAGAGGGAACACTGCTAGACCTAAGTGCAGGACCCAACACGAGAAGGGACACTTCTAGATCTAAGTGCAGGACCCTACATGAGAAGGGAGGCACTTCTAGACCTAAGTGCAGGACCCTACAGAGGGGGCTTAACCTAAGGCAGGACCCAACACGAGAAGGGGCACTTCTAGACCTAACAGCAGGACCCAACACGAGAAGGGACACTGCTAGTCCTAAGTGCAGGATCCAACTCGAGAGGGGGCACTCCTAGACCTATGTGCAGGACCCAAAACGAGAAGGGACACTTCTAGACCTAAGTGCAGGACCCAACACGAGAAGGGGCACTTCTAGACCTAAGTGCAGGACCCTACATGAGAGGGGGCACACCTAGACCTAATTTTAACCAACAGACTTGGCAGAAAATCAAAAGTGGAGGTTGGGCAATAAGGACCACGATATAATACATTGTGAAGAATCCTTTAATAAGATGTAGAGGGGGCACAAAAACACTGCACTTCAGGAAGGCCAATTCTCATCAGCTATATACTTATATATATATATATATATATATATATATATATATATATGTACTGTATGGGAACATGTACGTCTTGTGATAGATATATACCATATGGGATGAATCTTTAGACACAATATCTGGTATTTTAGGAGTGCTCTAGAAACAGGACATGACCCTCAAGAGTGGCACATAGCAAATGTTATGCCAATATACAAAAAAGGGTCAAACAATGATCTTGGAAACTATAGGCAGGTAAGTCTATCCTCAGTGGTGGAGTATCTCAATGATAATAACCATATAATACCCAATCCGCATGGGTTTATGAGGAATCGGTCCTCTCAGACTAATCTGATCAGCTTCTATGAAAAGGTCAGTTGTAGCCTGAAACTAGGTAATATCATGGATGTGAAGTATCTGGACTGGATATGGGTAAAGTGGTGGACGTGGTGTATCTGGACTGGGCATACTGTAAGTAATGCGGTAGACGTGGTGTACCTGGACTGTACATACTGTAAGTAATGCAGTGGACGTGGTGTATCTGGACTGGACATACTGTAAGTAATGCAGTGGACGTGGTGTATCTGGACTGGACATACTGTAAGTAATGCGGTAGACGTGGTGTATCTGGACTGGACATACTGTAAGTAATTCAGTGGACGTGGTGTATCTGGACTGGGCATACTGTAAGTAATGCGATAGACGTGGTGTATCTGGACTGGACATACTGTAAGTAATGCAGTGGACGTGGTGTATCTAGACTGGACATACTGTAAGTAATGTAGTGGACGTGGTGTATCTGGACTGGACATACTGTAAGTAATGCAGTGGACGTGGTGTATCTGGACTGGACATACTGTAAGTAATGCAGTGGACGTGGTGTATCTGGACTTGCGAAAGGCTTTTGATACTGTACCACATAAAAGGTTGGTACTAGTGCAGTCACACATAGACTATGGTGAGCCCCAGAATACAAGAAGGACAGAACTGAACTAGAGAGAGGGCAGAGGATGCCACCAAAATTATTAGAGGCATGGGAGTACTGGAGGATAGAGACAGATTAACAAACATGGGAATATTCGGTTTAGAAAAAAGATGTCTACAGAGATCTAACATCATTGTACAATTACATGAAGGGACAGCACAAAGAACTTTCTAATGATCTTTTTACATCTAGGTCGGGGACAATGACAAGGGGGCATCCTCTACACCTAGGCCAGTGACAGTGACAAGGGGACATCTTCTATACCTAGTCTGGCGACAGTGACTTGTGACAGTTGCAAATGGACGTCCTCTACACCTAGACTGGTGACAGTGACAAGGGGACATTCTCTACACCTAGACTGGTGACAAAGGGACATCCTCTACACCTAGGCCAGTGACAGTGACAAGGGGACATCCTCTACACCTAGGCCAGTGACAGTGAGAAGGGAACATCCTCTACGCCTAGACCAGTGATAGTGACAAGGGGACATCCTCTACACATAGAGCAGTGACAGTGGTAAAGGGACATCCTCTATTCCTAGACTGGTGACAGTGACAAGGGGACATCCTCTACACCTAGATCGATGACAGTGACAAGGGGATGTCCTTTAAACCTAGATTGGTGACAGTGACAAGGAGACATCCTCACTCCACTGTTGACAGTGACAAGGGGACGTTCTCTACACTAGATTTGTGCCAGGGACAAGGAGACGTCCTCTACATCTAGGCCGGTGACAGTGACATGGGGACATCCTCTACAACTAGACTGGTGACAGTGACAAGGGGATGTCCTCTACACCTATTCCTGTGACAGTGACAGGGGGACGTCCTCTTCACCTAGACCGGTGACAGTGACAAGGGGACGTTCTCTACACCTAGACCAGTGACAGTGACAAGGGGACGTCCTCTTCACCTAGACCGATGACAGTGACAAGGGGACGTTCTCTACATCTAGACCAGTGACAGTGACAAGGGGACATCCTCTACACCTAGACCAGTGGCAGTGACATGTGGATGATGTCTACACCTAGAGACGAGAACATTTCACCAGCATCATAGTCAGAGATTCTTTACTTTAAGAACAGTTAGGTTATAGTTGATTCATTGTGCAAGTTCAAGGAGGTCCTGGATGACTTTCTTGAATTACAAGTTATGGATTTTAGATTTTGTTAAGGATAAGTTGATCCAGGGTTTTATACTGATTCCCAGAGTTGAAGTCGGAATTTTTTCCCCTGACATGGACAAATGGTATCAGCCTCACAGGGTTTTTTTTTTGCCTTCTTCTGGATCAACACTATAGGGTTATAGGTTGGACTTGATGGACCCGTGTCTTCATCCAACCTCATCTACTATGTTCCTATGCTTACTGCTGCACTTGTCCAGTTTTTGGATGTATTTCATTTCATTCAATTATATTTCTTTGTGTATTTTTATAGCTATACTCGGGGCCCCAGTTCTCTATTCCAAGAGCCCCCTTGTCAGTGGCACCAATGTGACCCTCCATTGTGATGCCTGGAATCAGAATGTGACTACTTACACCTTCTATCGTGGTGAGAAGATGATCTGCTCTGAGCCCCATGTGACCTGCAGGGGACCCTACGTGGACCTCACCCCAATAACCGAGAGTGACAGTGGAAACTACGCCTGCTGCATCCAGAATCCAGTCAGCTCCAGCACTAGCGACCCCCTGAGTCTGACTGTATCAGGTGAGTATATATTAAAGTACTGAAACAGACGACAACCCAAACCGTATAAAACAAGTGTATGCTGATCTGTGACCATTAAGGACAGAAGGTCACAAGTCAAAGGACAGAAGGGGTCAACACAAAACAGGGCCACCTTTGGGACAATCTGCTCCACCATGGTGCCTACGGAGAGTAGGAGCAAAGACAAGGGTGATGGCACATTTCTTCATTGGCCCCAAATCTCCTAGGGCCCTGAGCTGCAGGGGTCACCACTATAGAGCATTCAACCTTGTATTTTAGGCTGATAATAAACAAAAGACAAATGAAGCAACAGTCAAAAATTTAAAGGGATTAGATAAACATGGCTGCTTTCGTCTAGAGACAGTTCCACACCTGTTCATGGGTTGTGTCTGGTATTGTACCTTACCTATTGAAGTAAACAGGACTGAACTATAATAACATATACAATGCAGTTTTAGGAAGAAAGAAGCCATGTTTATTCAAATCCTATACAGCCCCTTTAACTATATGGTAAATTGACTCCAATATTTAACCTTTCCCAATATACAGGGTGGGATCCAGGGTCCAGGTTCTACTGTACCTCTAGAACAGGGCCAGCCACAACCAGGTCCATGAGACATTGCAGAGGATATCCCCAGTGGTGCAATGACTACTATGTGTACAGCAGGAGGGTCGGCCCACAGCTAGTATATAATGCATTCACTCTTTTATCTTTTTTGGTAGTGCCGGTCTCCTCTGTTACTCTCACCAGTAATATATCAGGACTTGTCTGGCCGGGGAAGGATTTGGTGTCTCTACAATGTTCAGCTCGTGGCACAGATGTCAGTTACTCCTGGACCCTGGGAGGTGAACCTCTACCTGAGGACCCCCGATATCAGCGCTCACAAGATAACACCAATCTCATAATTAACCCCATCTCATCTAATGACACAAAATCCTTAAGATGTACAGCATTAAACTGGGTGAACATAGAAACCAGCAACAAACTGGACGTCCATCTTGCCTGTAAGTACAAGAATTATGACATAATTTCCATTTCTGAAATAGTGCATTGGTCAGCTTCAGGATGTAAGAAAATAAAACACCAAAACCCTCCCTGGATACAGCCAAAACCAGGAAGACCTAGTCACCATCACTGAAAACACTGATAATATATTGCAGAGAAACCAGCAGCCCACTCAAGTGCCTGAAGGAATCAGAGGGGACAGAGGAATATTACAGAAACGTCTTCCCCTCTTGCTACTAAGAACACATATACACTTGGCTGAGTGTGTGTGTGTGTGTGTGTGTGTGTATGGGGGAGACAGGATGAATAGCTGTTTTTCAAACAAGTGTGCATAAGCATCTCCAGGGAGAACCGGAGAAGTTGTATTCAGTGGTGTTAATGCGGATAGGTGGTCGTAAAGGTGCCGTTATATTTATAGCTGTATCCACACACCTATTCTGAAAGCTTATAGTTGGGTTGATAAAAATACCAATTGTCTTTTTAGATGAATCTTCGTGAATTTTACAGTTACATTTTTTCTACAGCTCCAATCTCAGCAGTGGTGCTGGCCAGTAACACATCAGGAGTGCTCTGGGAAGGACAGGACTCGGTGTCTCTATATTGCTCAGCACAGGGGTCAGACATCAACTTCTCCTGGAGCCTGAATGGAAATCCAGTATCCTCGAACCCTCCATATTACATTACTGGGGGGGATTCTCCTCCAGCCTCGACTCTCACCATCAGCCCTGTCTCAAGGAGCGACGCTGGATCCTTCACCTGTACAGCGGCCAATCGGCTAAATAGTCAAAGCAGCCCGGAGATCAGCCTCAATGTGAACTGTGAGCAATATTTCAAATGTCTACTATATGATAGATACATAATATGTCATATGATAACAACCAAGAAAACAATTCTACAATTTTTTTTTTTAAATTGTTATTGCTGAACATTGTCTCTTTTCTCTCCCCATACAGGGTATCCAGAAGGGAACATTGCATGTACCGCACAGGGGCATAACAGTATGTTACAGTTCACCTGCTCCTGGCCCGGAGGACGACCTGCCGCCAATGTGACCATGATATTTAATAATGTAATAGAGAGGAGACAGCATGAGGTCACCAGAAATGTGTCTGTGCAGCAAATCGCCCACAGCTCAAACCTTACCTGCATCGGTGAATACTTTGGGGAGACTTTCTCCTGCGCTTTAATATTTGGTAAGGCAAATTCACATATCATGTCTTCTGAAAAGACAAAAACATCCCATGACAGAAAAATCAATAATGCAGTTAGATAATTGACTATTCTGGTGACTGATGACTACATGAGACCCTCCCTGCATTACTATAGAGTCAGAGGACAATCCACCATAGTAGATGATGGAGGACATAGGACTATTGTGGTGACTGATGACTACATGAGACATTCCCTCCATTACTATAGAGTCAGAGGAAAATTCACCATATTAGATTATCATCTGGTGACTAATGACTATATTTTCTCTATCAGGGACTTCACAGGATAAAAATAATCCTATAACTATAATGGAAGGAGAGAGAACGAAATCTAAATCTTAAGCCATGCCATAAAGTGAGGTCTTTCCCGCTCCAGCTTCGCTGTGTCATCTCAACATTGTGAAAATCCGTTAACACCAACATCTATTGACTTTATACAAAGTCTCTGGGGAGAAGAGGAGAAAATGGGAATACAGAACATGTAGGACCTTGTGGGGGCCAGGATCTCATCCCTGCTCTCTGGGTGACCGCTGAACTGGTAGTTTAGATGCTGTATACTGGTGGGTTATATAGATACTAGAGCATGTATTATTTCATTCTATCAATATCAATAAAATGTATTCCCAGCGATCTGAAGAAAACCATTTTGGGTATAAGGTCTACAATAAAATGTCTTCTCTGAAGTTGTGATGATGTAGGCTGTACATGAGCTGCACACTGCACTGGAGCTAAGTACTTGAAGAACTGACTGATGGTGGGTTCTGTGGTTTGTGACTGCTTCATGATTTGATTACAGTGGCAACATATAGTACTTTATAATTACGGATAGTACTTTATAGTTATACATAGTAGACTATAGTTATACACAGAAGTTCATGGAGGCTTCATCAATGCATGAGGTATCAATACCTGAAGTACTGAAAGATCTGCAGAGATGCCACCACCAAGTCCTATAGTCAAGACATTCAGCTCAGTTTCTAAGCAGCTAACCTTGGGAGAAGAGTCTGAAAGGTTAAGTGATTGAAAACCTTTACAAATAGGGATTCATTGATAGAATCTTATTACAATATCATGCACAAAAAGGCAATTTAAAAATGGAGGGGAAATCCATAATGAAAGGGCCCGTAGTAGAGATTGGCAAACAACTGAAAAGTCATTTTATTTCGAGTTCAATTGACTTGGTCCAAAGATATATTTCAGGCTGAATAAGTTTGTAAAGAAACATAGCCTAAATTGGCTTAAAACAAAGGGGATGACACCGCCCGGGCCCCCCCGACCATATATCCAACAAACAAAGGCAGACCCCGCCCGCCCCCCCCGACTATATATCTATAATACATAGTCTACGTAAACGCCCTTGGACTATATATCTATAAAACATAGTGTATGACACTGACAGGACCCCTAGGACTATATATCTATAAAACATAGTGTATGACACTGTCAGGGCTCCTAGGACTATATATCTATAATACATAGTGTATGACACTGTCAGGACTCCTAGGACTATATATCTATAATACATAGTGTATGACACTGTCAGGACTCCTAGGACTATATATCTATAATACATAGTGTATGACACTGTCGGGGCTCCTAGGACTATGTATCTATAAAACATAGTGTATGACACTGTCAGGGCTCCTAGGACTATATATCTATAATACATAGTGTATGACACTGTCAGGGCTCCTAGGACATATATCTATAACGGGCACTGTCAGGGCCCCAGGACTATATATCTATAAAACATAGTGTATGACACTGTCAGGACTCCTAGGACTATATATCTATAATACATAGTGTATGATACTGTCAGGTCTCCTAGGACTATATATCTATAACACATAATGTATGACATTATCAGGACTCCGGGCACTATATATCTATAATACATAGTGTATGACACTGTCAGGACTCCTAGGACTATATATATATAAAACATAATGTATGACACTGTCAGGCCTCTAGAACACAGTCCATACCAAAGCACAGTCCGTAAACAAGAACAGTCCCCTAATAGGACATACAAGGGATGAATGGCGGTCCACGGAATCTCCAGGACATGTTCTCGGGGGGTGTAGTGATTAGTAACTACTTCCCGCTCCCACAGACATCAACAGGCACAAACTCTGCAGGCTCCCTCCTGGTCTCTCAGGACAGTGGATCTTCTCCTCATCTGTTTTGGGTGCTGGCCTCAACACATCCGCTCCACAGATAGCATCTCCAGACATAACTCTGACTGGAACTAACTGTTCTCTCTCCTATACACCTTCTTATATCTTTAAGTGGGATGACAACAGATTCCAGTCTTCTCATGAGCGCAGGGGGTATCTTCAGCAAATTGAGAGTCAGATGTCACAAAGGTGGATCTCCACAGGGGGTTATCAAGGGGACCAGACATTATTCAGCTAAGGGGGATTTAATTATCCTCCCCATCCCCCCATTGTGTTCGGTTCTTGGTGTGGCATAGGATGTACATAGGATACACATAGCTGTACAAATGAATAAAAGTTACACAAAACACAAGAGATATATGGACATAAAGCAAACATCACAAGAAACAGCATGAATATGATATAACACAGCATCACACATGGTGTCAAAGTTACTGTGTCTACTACGTGTTACAATATTAGAGGAGGCGCACCCAGAAGGCTGATGATTACTCTTCCATGCAATATACTCTTGTAACTTAAATGAGTGATTTAAGTAATCAAAACTTCATCTTCATTCTCAGGAGGTAAAACAATCCAGTGATTACTGGCCGCATCAACAAAAACCAGAAGTATTGTTGTTTTTCCCAGCCACATTGTTATACTTAGTACTTGCAGTCATGGATGGCATTATAGTATCACAACTCCTCCACCTCTTTTAGCCTGTCACTTGCCTGTTTTTCTATAAATTATGCTCCACTAGTCCTCCTATCCTATAATTATATTACTCCTATATACTGTGCTCCAGACTAGTCCTCCTCCTATAATTCTATAAACTGTGCTCCAGACTAGTCCTCCTCCTATAATTCTATAAACTGTGCTCCAGACTAGGCCTCCTTCTATAATTCTATATACTGTGCTCCACTATTCCTCCTCCTATAATTCTATATACTGTGCTCCAGACTAGTCCTCTCCTATAATTCTATATACTGTGCTCCAGGCTAGTCCTCTCCTATAATTCTATAAACTGTGCTCCACTAGTCCTCCTCCTATAATTCTATATACTGTGCTCCAGACTAGTCCTCCTCCTATAATTCTATAAACTGTGCTCCAGACTAGTCCTCTACCTATAATTCTATAAACTGTGCTCCAAACTAGTCCTCTCCTATAATTCTATATACTGTGCTCCAGACTAGTCCTCTCCTATAATTCTATAAACTGTGCTCCAGACTAGTCCTCCTTCTATAATTCTATATTCTGTGCTCCACTATTCCTCCTCCTATAATTCTATAAACTGTGCTCCAGACTAGTCTTCCCCCTATAATTCTATAAATTGTGCTCCAGACTAGTCTTTTTCCTATAATTCTATAAACTGTGCTCCAGACTGGTCCTCCTCCTATAATTCTATATACTGTGCTCCACTAGTCCTCCTCCTATAATTCTATAAACTGTGCTCCAGACTAGTCCTCTACCTATAATTCTATAAACTATGCTCCAGACTAGTGGTCCTCCCATAATTCTATAAACTGTGCTCCAGACTAGTCCTCCTTCTATAATTCTATATACTGTGCTCCAGACTAGTCCTCCTCCTATAGTTCTATAAACTGTGCTCCAGACTAGTCTTTCTCCTATAATTCTATAAACTGTGCTCCAGACTAGTCCTCCTTCTATAATTCTATATACTGTGCTCCACTAGTCTTCCTCCTATAATTCTATAAATTGTGCTCCAGACTAGTCTTTCTCCTATAATTCTATAAACTGTGCTCCAGACTGGTCCTCCTCCTATAATTCTATGAACTGTGCTCCACTAGTCCTCCTATTATAATTCTATATACTGTGCTCCAGACTAGTCCTCCATTATAATTCTAAATACTGTGCTCCACTAGTCCTCTACCTATAATTCTATAAACTATGCTCCAGACTAGTTCTCCTCCTATAATTCTATAAACTATGCTCCAGACTAGTCCTCCTTCTATAATTCTATATACTGTGCTCCAGACTAGTCCTCCTCCTATAGTTCTATAAACTGTGCTCCAGACTAGTCTTTCTCCTATAATTCTATAAACTGTGCTCCAGACTAGTCCTCCTTCTATAATTCTATATACTGTGCTCCACTAGTCCTCCTATTATAATTCTATATACTGTGCTCCAGACTAGTCCTCCTATAATTCTATATACTGTACTCCACTAGTCCTCCTCCTATAATTCTATAAACTGTGCTCCAGACTAGTCTTCCTCCTATAATTCTATAAACTGTGCTCCAGACTAGTCCACCTTCTATAATTCTATAAACTGTGCTCCAGACTAGTCCTCATCTCCTATATTTCTATAAACTGTGCTCCAGACTAGTCTTCCTCCTATAATTCTATAAACTGTGCTCCAGACTAGTCCTCTACCTATAATTCTATAAACTATGCTCCAGACAAGTGCTCCTCCTATAATTCTATAAACTGTGCTCCAGACTAGTCCTCTTTCTATAATTCTATAAACTGTGCTCCAGACTAGTCCTCATCTCCTATATTTCTATAAACTGTGCTCCAGACTAGTCTTCCTCCTATAATTCTATAAACTGTGCTACAGACTAGTCCTCCTCCTATAATTCTATGAATTATGCTCCAGACTAGTCCTCTCTGTTAAGATAAGATAAAATAATCCTTTAATAGTCCCACCATGGGGAAATTCAGTGTGTTACAGCAGCAAAGATAATGCAATACAAATACAATATATACAAAAGCTCCAAGGTAGAGGCATTACAGTGACAGTAGGTACAGATAGAAAGGTACAGGTAAAACAAAATAAAGTAGTAGAAGGGATATCACAATTTAAAGATCTTTCAGCTCTCTGTATGGCCTGATCTCCGCTTAGGTCGGTGTTGGTTGTATAGCCTGACTGCAGCGGGGAGGAAAGACTTCCGATAGTGCTCCTTCTTACACTTAGGGTGAAGTAGTCAGTCACTGACAGTACTGCCCAGCGCTATCACGGTCTAATGCATCGGATGGGAGTTATTCTCCAGCATGGAGCTCACCACAGACAGTATCCTTCTGTCACCCACCACCTGCACAGGGTCCAGTGGGCTCCCCAGGACAGAGCTGGCCCTTCTAATCAGCTTGTCGAGTCTATTCCTATCCCTGGTTGATATACTGCTCCCCCAGCAGGCCACTCCGAAGAAGATGGCTGATGCCACTACTGAGTTGAAAAAGGCCCTAAGAAGTGCCCCCTGGACTCCAAAGGCTCTCAGCCTCCTAAGCAGGTAGAGCCTGCTGTGGCCCTTCCTGTACAGGACCCCCATGTGATCTGCTCAGTCCAGCTTATTATTGAGGAGCAAACCCAGGTACTTATAGGTGTTGACAATCTCAGTGCCCATCCACTGGTTTAGGAGGGCATCTACATTTACGGAAGTCCACCACCATCTCCTTGGTCTTCCCAGCGTTAATCCTCAGGTGGTTCCGATGGCACCAGTCCACAAAATCCCGGTTCAATTCTCTGTACTCCCTGTTATCATCGTCTGTGATGAGACCTACTATTGCAGAGTCATCAGAATACTTCTGTAGGTAGCAGCTAGATGAGTTGCACCTAAAATCAGCAGTGTACAGTGTGAAGAGGAAAGGGGCGAGAACCGTACCCTGAGGTGCCCCCCGTATTACAGATCACGGTATCTGACACACAGTCCCGGGCTCTCACATACTGAGGTCGGTTTGTGAGGTAGTCTAGGATCCAGTTGGAGAGGTGGTGGTCCACTCCAACAAGGGCCAGCTTGTCTCTCAGTAGCCCCGGCTGTATGGTGTTAAAAGCACTGGAGAAATCAAAGAACATTAATCTCACCGTGTTTCCTGGTTTCTCCAGGTGAGAAAGAGCTCTGTGCAGAAGGTGGGTGATGGCATCATCCACCCCAATACCCGTCCGATACGCAAACTGGAGAGGGTCCATAGCCGGGCTCACTAGAGGGCGGAGATGTGTGAGAACCAATCTCTCTAAGATCTTCATCAGGTGGGATGTCAGTGCTACTGTTCTGTAGTCGTTAAAGTCCATGGGATGAGGTGTCTTTGGAACTGGTACCACAATAGATGATTTCCACAGTTCTGGTACCATTCCCAGCTTCAGGCTCATATTACACATATATGTAATAATACCACACAGCTGGTCCCCGCAAGTCTTAATTAGCCTTGCACTGATGCCATCTGGCCCTGAGGCTTTCCCAGCCTTGATCTTTTCCAGTCCTTTTCTAACCTGGGCACGTGTGAGGATCAGACTGTAGACAAATGATGACTGACTGCTGGATTTACTGGTCTGGTGAGAAATAACAGCAGGAGGTGAGGTCAGTGTTGGAGAGGGGATTGAATGACATGATGGGGTGGGAGGAGCTGGTGTGTGATCAAATCTATTGAAGAATAGATTTAGTTCGTTAAGCTAATTAACATCTCCTTCTACCTCGGAGACAGGCTGTATGTGACCAGAAATTAACTTAAGACCTTTCCAGACTGCACTGATGTTTTTGCTCTTCATTTGCTGTTCCATTTTTCTCTTATAATTGGCTTTTTCCTCCCTGATTTGACGCCTCAGCTCTTTTTGTACATTTCTCAGCCCCTCCTTGTCTCCTGCCAATGAATACCTTCTTTTTCTCCTTGAGTAGTGTTTTTATATCAGAGTTAATCCATGGTTTGTTGTTGGAGAAGCACCTCACCACTTTTGGGGGCACCATGGTGTTCACACAAAAATTTATGTAGTCCATTATGCAGTGTGTGAGACTTTCCATGTCCTCCCCATAGGAATCCTGCAGCACTTCCCATGTGGTTGTGTCAAAACAATCCCTCAGATCCTAATCACTCTCTTCGGACCATATCCTCACTGTGCGGGTGACAGCTGGTTCTCTACGTACAATTGGCTTGGACACTGGTCGGAGATGTCCTAGGTTGTGATCCGATCTTCCCAGGGGTGGTAGGGCTGATGAGTTATATGCCTCCCTTGCATTAGCAAAGAACAAATCCAATGTTTTGTTATCTCTTGTGTGGCAGGTTACATACTGTGTGGGACTGTGCAGTGTGGATGATGGAGAATGAGGGCCTGGGGGTGTAGCGACTGTAACTGACTCACCGTGGCTTGTAGAACCTCACAGGCAGCCTCAGCTTTCGCAGAGGGGGGAACATATTCAGCTATCACGATAACATGCGATAGTTCCCTCGGTAAATAGAAAGGTCGCATGTTCAATGTCCTTACAACAAGTTTGCTCCTTAATTACAATTCGCCCCCCCCTAAATGCTCCAGACTAGTCCTCCTATAACTTTATATACTGTGCACCACTAGTCTTCGTCTTATAATTCTATAAACTATGCTCCACTAGTCCTCTCATATAAATTTATAAACTGTGCTCCAGACTAGTCCTCTCCTATAATTCTGTAGTCATATTGCAATGATCGTGCAGTGATGTATGTTTTCTAACTTGATTATCACAATATGGCTCTTTTTCTTCCTGCCCATAGCATCTTAAATTGTGTATGTGACCTCACCCCTGTAACCTCTCCACATACCTACCACTCATGATTGACTGAGACGATGTCAGGTAATGCCAGAAGCCCATGTAGGTTATAGATTATAGGTTTTTTGTTTGTTTGTTTGTTTGTTTGTTTGTTTTTAAAGAAAAACTTTTAGAAAATTTGGGTCAAAACTGTCTCAATTTGATTCGGTTCTGGTACTGTATCTATGTAGTAGGTTTTGTTCTAATCCCGTATCCATGTAGCAAGTTTGTTCTGCTACAGTATGTAGTAACATTGGCTCTCATACCATACGTATGTAGTGAGCTTGGTTCTTGTACTGTATCTATGTAGTAAGCTTGGTTCTTGTACTCTAACTATGTAGTATCTGTATAGTAAGCATGGGCTTTGTACTGTATTTTTGTAGTAAGCTTGGTTTATGTACTATACCTGTATAGTAAACATCATTCTGGTACTGTAACTCTGTAGTAAGTTAGATTCTTTTACAGTATCTTTGTTGGAAATGTTGTTCTTATCCCATATCTTTGTATAAAGGTTGGTCCAGTTTCTGTATCCACTTGTGCTGAATCTGTGTAGTATCCTTGGCTCCCACACTCTATCTATGTAGTAATCTTGGCTCTTGTACTGTATCTATATAGTAAGTTTGGTTCTTGTACTGTATCTATGTAGTAAGATTGGTTCTAGTACTGTATCTATATAGTAAGTTTGGTTCTTTTACTGTATCTATGTAGTAAGATTGGTTCTTGTACTGTATCTATGTAGTAACCTTGGTTGTGGTAATTGTTTAGTAAGGTTTGCTTTTTACTGTATTTATGTGGTCAGTTTGGGTCTTTATACCATAGCTATTTAGAAAGCTTGGTTCGGGTACTGTATCTATGTAATAAGATAGGTTCTTATGCTATATGTATGTATCTAGTATGATTGTCTTTGGTTCTCATACTGTATCTATGTAGCTTGTTTTTTGCACTGAATGTATTCACAAGGCTTGGTTCTTGGACCTTATCTATGTTGTAAACTTGTTCTGCTGCTGTATCTATGTAGTAAGATTGGCTCTAGTATCCTAGTTATACAGTAAGGTTGGCTCTAGTACCCTATCTATTTAGTAATCTTGGTTTTAGCACCCTATCTATGTAGTAAACTTGGATCTAGTACCTTATCTATGTATTAGGCTTGGCTCTAGTACCCTATCTGTGCAGTAAGGCAGGTTCTAATACCCTATCCATGTACTGTAGTACGCTTGGCTCTAGTACCCTAGTTGTAAAGTAGGGTTGGCTCTATTACCCTATCTATTTAGAAAGCTTGGTTCTAGTACCTTATGTAGTAAACTTGGATCCAGTACCCTATCTATTTATTAAGCTTGGCTCTAGTACCCTATCTATGTTTTAAACTTGGCTCTAGTACCCTATCTATGTATTAAGTTTGGATCTAGTACCCTATCTATGCAGTAAGGTTGGCTCTAGTACCTTATCTATGCAGTAAGGCTGGCTCTAGTACCCTATGTAGTAAGGTTGGCTCTAGTACCCTATCTATGCAGCAAGGCTGACTCTAGTACCCTACCTATGTAGTCAGCTTGGCTCTAGTACCCTATCTATGCAGTAAGGCTGGCTCTAGTACCCTATCTATTTAGTAAGCTTGGCTCTAGTACCCTACCTATGTAGTCAGCTTGGCTCTAGTACCCTATCTATGCAGTAAGTTTTGTTCATATAGTGTATTGTGTAATCTTGAATAGTGAATAATGCTGAGCTGCGATACCAAGCACAGGCACTATATAATGTACAGCAGGGTGCTTGGTTTTTGATGAAGAGGTCACAGCACTGACTTGAATAGAGAGGTCCTCTGAAAAAGCTTTTAGGCAGGAATTCTGGTTGTCAGACCGTGACCGCTCTTCAATCAAACACCTATCTAAAGAACAGGTCAGCAATTGATGAGCCCACAAAACCCCTTTAAGTAGAAGAGATGTAATGTGTTTACTATCTGTTAAAATGGGGTAGATCTTATGTTTTTTATTTTATCATAGAGCGGCCATATTGGAGAAATGCAGACCCGTCCTGTATTCTGAGTACACAATGCAGCAGGGTGTGTGCGCTTTATAGCGGCTGAAATACATTTTGTGATTTAAGGTCAGAAACTCTCTAGGAAAAGATGGAGTCCAGCTCCTCCCCCAGAGACAATGGCCTTACCTGTGTGTATGGTATATAGTGCTACTATCCTGCTGTATCTAAACCTTCAGCTACAGGATAGACCTGTCTATGGCACCCAATCCTCAGCCCTATAATGATAACGTGATGACTCTGCTGAGTCTTTCCAAGTCTGTACAGTAAAGCCGCTCAGTTATATAAATGAAGTAGAGTCAATGATATAAGATCTATTATTGATTCTTGTGTCACAGGAGGTTTTTAATTTTTCTTACCAAAAATTACATCATCAAAAGACATCAAGCCTTACCAAAAATTAAAGCGCAAGAATAGCTCTTCCGATAGTGATCGCCAATGCAGGTAAGGTTTGATTCTTTGGTCATTTGCCCTAGAGACACATTTCTGGTGACTTGATTCTGTCCTGTCTCTACTATGTTATTAAATATCATGGTGACATTGGCGGCCGGTCGTCCTCCGAGCCACGAGCAGTCAAGCTGTAACATATTGTCATACCCCTGTGCAGTACACGCAATGTACCCTCTTGGATGCCCTGTAAGGGGAAAATAGACAATGAAAAATTTTCACACTAAAAAAAAAAAATATATATATATATATATATATATATATATATATATATATTTTTTTTTTTTTTTTTTCTTCTTTGTTGACAGCCATGTAATGGATAATCCGTCCATTCTGCAGTAGAGCAATGCAGAGACGTCTCATCAATAATCCCTCATATCTGAAAATGTTACTCACAGTTCACATTAAGGCTTGTCTCGGGGCTGGTCTGACTATTCAGCCTGTTGGTCACTGTACAAGTGAAGGGTCCAGTATGGCTCCTGGGGATGGGGCTGATGATGAGAGTAGAGGCTGGAGGAGAATCCCTCTGGCTAATGTAATATGGAGGGCTCGAGGACACTGGAAGTCCATTCATTCTCCAGGAGAAGGCGATGTCTGACCCCTGAGCTGAGCAATAGAGAGACACCGAGTCCTGTCCTGCCCAGAGAACTCCGGATGTGTTACTGGTCAGCGACACCCCCGAGACTGGAGCTGTAGAAAGAGCCCAGACATGTCAACTCACCATTTTTCATAGATTTCTGCCACCCCCTTGTCTGGTCATTATTGACATTCACCCAGATAGCGGCCACTTCTTTAGTATTCACTGCACAGTGACATCATCAGCTGGAGGATACCTCATCTATGCAAAGATTTATTCTAAGGAATTCCATCCCAGGTCTCAAACCCAGGAGCTTGAGTATGAGAGGCAGGCACCCTAATAGCTGAGCCACAGACTCAACAACTCCGCATGAGAGCTACAGAATCAATTATTCCCAGTGAGAAGATGTCTCTGACCAAAAGCTTCAATAGTGTCATTCCTTACAGCCGCTTGCAGTGTATTGTATTGGTATATAGAGATATTTCTGTATAGCAGAGCATTATGTTTGTAGAGAAGATACTTTGTGGCTTTTAGGCCATTGAGGATGGTTAAGGTTGTAGCTCATATGTTGGGGTGTCTGCCTCCCATATGGAAGGTCCTGGGTTTGAGATTTGGGGGATTCCTTCTGTATTGACTTAAAGTATTAGGAATTGCCCTATATATATATATATATATATATATATATATATATATATATATAAAATATCTCCCTAACTGATACAATCCACTCAATAGAATGAATATTTATAGTGATCACTAAATGGTGGTTTGCCTGTTTTGTTTAACCTGGGTCTGGTATTATGATATGGGGTATGAATATATTTAGCAGTGCCCTTTTATTAAAGCTACGCCTCTTGAAAAGACCACTCCCACTTCTGCCAGGATCTGCCATTTGCAAATCTCCCCGGCGAGCCCTCCCTCACATTTCCTCAGTGTCTTATCTTCAGGATGGTGATAAGTTGCTCCCAGTATTCCCAGTGAGGCTTTGGGTGTCTCATCTTATTATTAGATCTTCACATCTTGACGTTGTCTACAGCACTTACCGCCCTGCTCCAAAAATGTGAGTGATGTCGTAATTCTTGTACTTACAAGCAAGATGGATGTCCAGTTTGTTACTGGTCTCCTTGTTAACCCAGTTCGAAGCTGTACATGTGAAGGGCCCAATGTCATTAGAAGAGACGGGGTTAATGGTGAGATTTGTGTTATTTCGAGAGCGCTGGTATTGGGGGTCCTCAGGCAGGGGTGCATCCCCCAGACTCCAGGAGTAGCTGATATCTGTACCACGAGCTGAACACTGGAGAGACACCGAATCCATTCCCGGCCACAACAGTCCTGGTGTGTTAGTGGTGAGAGTCACCGACGAGACTGGCACTGCCAAAAAAGATAAAAGAGAGAGTCACGATGAGACCGGCACTACCGAAAAAAAGATAAAAGAGAGAGTGACCGATGAGACTGGCACTGCCGAAAAAGATAAAAGTGAGAGTGACCGATGAGACCGGCACTGCCGAAAAAAAGATAAAAAGAAAGAGTGACCGATGAGACCGGCACTGCCGAAAAAGATAAAAATGAGAGTCACCAATGAGACCGGCAGTGCCGAAATAGATAAAACAGACAGTGACAGAAGAGACCGGCACTGCCGAAAAAGATAAAAGAGAGAGTCACCAATGAGACCGGCACTGCCGAAAAAAAGATAAAAGAGAGAGTGACCGATGAGACCGGTACTACCGAAAAAAGATAAAAGAGAGAGTGACCGATGAGACTGGCACTGCCGAAAAAGATAAAAGAGAGAGTCACGATGAGACCGGCACTAGTGAAAAAGATAAAAGAGAGTCACGATGAGACTGGCACTGCCGAAAAATGATAAAAGAGAGTCACCGAAGAGACCAGCACTGCCAAAAAAATATAAAAGAAAGCGTTACCGACGAGACCAGCACTACTGAAAAAGAAAGAAGAGAAAGTTACCGACAAGACCGGCACTGCCGAAAAAAAGGTAAAAGAGAGAATACGCTATATACCAGCTGTGTCACCCACTATCATTCTACTACTATTAGTCAGTGTGGAGACATGGGGCGCGGTGGTCTCGGCTCTCAGTACAAGAAAGGTCTCAGTGTAATCAAAGGCCAAGGCTTAGAGCACACAATTGGCCGCAGTCACCGCTCCTCTGCCTTATTAACCCAACCACAGAGCGGATGAGACCAGCGATCACCGAGGGCAATGATTGGACGTTTCACAGCCTGATCACATGACCTCGTCTGTCCGCGATCTCTTCTCTTAGGTGCACATTGTACGTGGCGGTTACGGCAGACAAACATTAACTACTAAAAGTAATACACAAAGGTTATAGAAAGACACTTAGGTATTGACGATCATGTGACCGCCAGGTCTGATCGTATCTATTCTACCTCCCTTACAAGAGCCTCTCTATATCCATCCGTTTCTGCATCTGATAAATAGACAGAGGTAAACTTCGCGAGACTTGTTTTGTGAATATTCTTGTGGTCCGCCTGGCAGTTTCTCTTCAGACCCCAGAGAATAATATTCAGGGGCCCAGGAGGGAGCGGAAACATTGTAAACTCCCATCTTCACCTTCCCCCTCCTTCTTGGCATCCAGTGATCCATTGTGGTCATTTTTGGTCATCTTCAGGCCTTCTGGGCGATGTCACAGAACTTGGGGGACCAATGAGGACTGTAATTTGGTCCCAGCTGTCACGTAGGACACACTAACATCATGATGCTTGCGCCAAAGCGTTGCGACATTGGCACACCCTATATGACCACTAAGGAGCTTTGATGTTACCCAAGAGGCCAGAAGAGGCTGGAAGACAACTGAGGACAACTGCGATGGAGCTGCAAGGGAGCTCAGGAAAGATGAGGGAAGGTAGGGAAAGATGAAGCACAGGTGAACTCCGCCTCTTCTATATGTATCCCTAACTTGCTGGTTTGACATGGATACAGCAGGGGGTGCCTCATACTAACAGTCACAGGAGGCAGCGCCACCTACTGGATCCAGGGCATACCAAGCAGGCCCTGTACCCACTCCAGTCTAGCATCTACACTACTTAGAGAAAGGGTCAGCAACCTTCGTCTTTCCAGCTGCTGTGAAACTACAACTCCCAACTTGCTCCACTCACTTCCATAGGAGTTCCAAGAACAGCAGAGCAAGTATGCATGCGGGGAGCTGTAGTTTTACAACAGCTGGAGTGCTGAAGGTTGCCTACCCTTGACCTAGAGGGTTGAAGGCGCTCTCAGGAACATGTCTGCATGACATTATATTGCCCAGATATGGATTTGGAAGAAGTGGAGTAGACTGGACACTCACCATAGACGGTCAGCTGATAGCGCTGAATATAGGAGGTGAAGGTATCGGGATTAAACACTTTCACCTTGTATGTGCCCTCGTCTGCATAGGAGACGTTGTTCAGTCTCAGGGTCCCATTTCCAAACAGCTCACACCTCCCTGTGTACACAGGGTTGTACTGCGGAGATCTACCCGATCCAGGCAGCCTGGCGATGACCGTGATCTTTCCAGCATGTCCACAGTTCCAGTCTATTCTGTGCTGTGAGGGCAATGGTACAGGTATAGTGAAATACACCGGATGTCCCAGCGTGCCATTCACCAGATCCATGGAGGTGACAGGTGTCACTACAACTGCAACAGAAAATACACATAGATAGAGGTGAGCTATAATATGATGAATACGCCAGAGCTGTAATCTGATGGGTACTGTAGAGCTGTAATCTGAAGACTACTCCAGAGCTGTAATCTAATGTCTACTCCAGAGCTGTAATCTAATGTCTACTCCAGAGCTGTAATCTGAAGACTACTCCAAAACTGTAATTTGATGAGTGCTCCAGAGCTGTAATCTGATGGGTACTGCAGAGCTGTAATCTGATGGGTACTGCAGAGCTGTAATATGATGGGTACTGCAGAGCTGTAATCTGATGAGTGCTCCAGAGCTGTATTCTGATGAGTTCTCTAGAGCTGTAATCTGACCAGTATTGCAGAGCTGCAATCTGATGGGTACTGCAGGGCTGTAATCTGATGGGTACACTAAAGAGCTGCCATCTGATTGGGTACTTCAGAGCTGCTATCTCATGGGTGCTGCAGAGCTGTAATCTGATGGGTACTGCAGAGCTGTAATCTGATGGGTATTGCAGAGCTGTAATCTCATGAGTACTTCAGAGCTGTAATCTGATGTGTACTATAGAGCTGTTATCTGATGGGTACTTCAGAGCTGTAATCTGATGTGTACTATAGAGCTGTAATCTGATGGGTACTGCAGAGCTGTAATCTGATGGGTACTATAGAGCTGTAATCTGATGGGTACTGCAGAGCTGTAATCTGATGGGTACTATAGAGCTGTAATCTGATGGGTACTGCAGAGCTGTAATATGATGGGTACTATAGAGCTGTAATCTGATGGGTACTGCAGAGCTGTAATCTGATGGGTTCTGCAGAGCTGTAATATGATGGGTACTGCAGAGCTGTAATCTGATGGGTACTGCAGAGCTGTAGTCTGATGGGTATTGCAGAGCTGTAATCTGACTGGTATTGCAGAGCTGTAATCTGATGGGTACTGCAGAGCTGTAATCTGATGTGTACTATAGATCTGTAATCTGATGGGTACTGCAGAGCTGTAATCTGATGGGTACTATAGAGCTGTAATCTGATGGGTACTGCAGAGCTGTAATCTGATGGGTTCTGCAGAGCTGTAATATGATGGGTACTATAGAGCTGTAATCTGATGGGTACTGCAGAGCTGTATTCTGATGGGTACTGCAGAGCTGTAATCTGATGGGTACTGCAGAGCTGTAATCTGATGGGTACTGCAGAGCTGTAATCTGATGGGTACTGCAGAGCTGTAATCTGATGGGTACTGCAGAGCTGTAATATGATGGGTACTATAGAGCTGTAATCTGATGGGTACTGCAGAGCTGTAATCTGATGGGTACTGCAGAGCTGTAATCTGATGGGTACTGCAGAGCTGTAATCTGATGGGTACTGCAGAGCTGTAATCTGATGGGTACTGCAGAGCTGCATTCTGGTGGGTACTATAGAGCTGTAATCTGATGGGTACTGTAGAGCTGTAATCTGATGGGTACTGCAGAGCTTTAATCTGATGGGTACTGCAGAGCTGTAATCTGATGGGTACTATAGAGCTGTAATCTGATGGGTACTGCAGAGCTGTAATCTGATGGGTACTATAGAGCTGTAATCTGATGGGTACTGCAGAGCTGTAATCTGATGGGTACTATAGAGCTGTAATCTGATGGGTACTGCAGAGCTGTAATCTGATGTGTACTATAGAGCTGTAATCTGATGGGTACTGCAGAGCTGTAATCTGATGGGTACTGCAGAGCTGTAATATGATGGGTACTATAGAGCTGTAATCTGATGGGTACTGCAGAGCTGTAATTTGATGGGTACTGCAGAGCTGTAATCTGATGGGTACTGCAGAGCTGTAATCTGATGGGTACTGCAGAGCTGTAATCTGATGGGTACTGCAGAGCTGCATTCTGGTGGGTACTATAGAGCTGTAATCTGATGGGTACTGCAGAGCTGTGATCTGATGGGTACTGCAGAGCTGTAATCTGATGGGTACTATAGAGCTTTAATCTGATGGGTACTGCAGAGCTGTAATCTGATGGGTACTGCAGAGCTGTAATCTGATGGGTACTATAGAGCTGTAATCTGATGGGTACTGCAGAGCTGTAATCTGATGGGTACTATAGAGCTGTAATCTGATGGGTACTGCAGAGCTGTAATCTGATGGGTACTATAGAGCTGTAATCTGATGGGTACTGCAGAGCTGTAATCTGATGTGTACTATAGAGCTGTAATCTGATGGGTACTGCAGAGTTGTAATCTGATGGGTACTATAGAGCTGTAATCTGATGGGTACTGCAGAGCTGTAATCTGATGGGTACTGCAGAGCTGTAATCTGATGGGTACTGCAGAGCTGCATTCTGGTGGGTGCTGTGGACAGAATCTTTTCTTTGTCCTTGCACCAGTTTTGATCTCTTCAGTCTTATACTAACTCTTTCCTCTGCTGTCTGGGTCTGCTTTATGGAAATGTGTGATCAGGTGACCTGAAGATTACTAAATATTTATCCCGACCTTACCGATCCCCCGCCACCCCATGAGTAAACAGCTGACAAGTCACATTTCAGTATCAAGAGTGACCAGGAAGTAAAGAGACCCACAAGCATTTAGGATTCAAAGCCCTTACAAAATACACTCAGTACAATCCCTTCACTAAACCTTCCAGAATGTTCTACAATATTAGCCCGTGAGGCTCTTTTCACATCTGCATCAAAGGTTCTGTTAGGTGCAGATTCCATCAAGGATGAAAAAGTTCTGTGAAATGACAGACACTGCAGTGGATATCATAGTCAGTGGGATCTGCTGGGATCATTATATTGTGGATCCCTCCCATATAATGGAACATCAAAGATCTGAACACAGCCCAACCTGAGCAGCTACTGGGCAGAGTGTAGGACCGGCAGGTCGCAGGCACCATATTATATGAGGATTATATGGAGTAATCCTTACCTGAAGCCATCAGAAGGGTGATGACCGGGAGGGAGAAGGGTGGTCTCCCCATTATTGGTGACCAGAAGCCGTGTCTGTGTTGTCTCCGCTCACAGTTTGTCTGGATTCACACTCTGCAGTCTGAGGATTAGGACTTGGAATTAATTTTTCCATTAAAACATTAGATTGTGACGTCCTGAGATCTCTGCCAAAAACACACCTAAAGTATATTAAATAAAGGGCACATCCACCTAAACCATAAATAGACGTCATGCCAACGCCCTTGCACGTGAGTAAACTGGACCAGAGCCACCGACACATCACAACAACAGGAGAGGAGGAGGTCACCTGGGTAGATCCGAGGGGTAGGAGACACAGTGATACCTAACCAGACCCATGTCCCATCCATGTAGAGGTGCGCACAGGACTCTGTCCATAGTAATGCGCGTGTTCACACTGACAGAATCACAAACACTGGTCACCATCACAATTAGATCCAATCAATTCACCACAAACTGAGATTGTTCCAAATCTCCAAAAAGTTTTGGATTCTGGTGAATATAAAACTTTTGCAAATTATTTCAGGACGCTACATGGAAGAAGAAAGATCACATGACCTCTGCAGCCCCATAATGCCTTGCAGGTAGCCCCCGGCTGATCAGGAGGGACTATAGCTGTGAGGTCATCATCTCCTCCTCCTCCGCTCCATCATTGGTCATCATCTCCTCCTCTGCTCCATCATTGGTCATCATCTCCTGCTTCTCCTAATCCTCCTCCTCCACCACTCCATCATCGGTCATTATCTCCTCCTCCGCTCCATCATTGGTCATCCTCTCCTCCTCTTGCTCTGCTCCATCATCGGTCATCATCTCCTGCTTCTCCTAATCCTCCTCCTCCGCTCCATCATTAGTCATCATCTCTTCCTCCTCCTCCGCTCCATCATTAGTCATCATCTCCTCCTCTGCTCCATCATTGGTCATCATCTCCTCCTCCTGCTCCGCTCCATCATTGGTCATCATCTCCTGCTTCTCCTAATCCTCCTCCTCCTCCACCGCTCCATCATCGGTCATTATCTCCTCCTCCGCTCCATCATTAGTCATCATCTCCTCCTCCTCCTCCGCTCCATCATTAGTCATCATCTCCTTCTCTGCTCCATCATTAGTCATCATCTCCTCCTCCTCCTCCGCTCCATCATTGGTCATCATCTCCTCCTCTGCTCCATCATTGGTCATCATCTCCTGCTTCTCCTAATCCTCCTCCTCCACCGCTCCATCATCGGTCATCATCTCCTGCTTCTCCTAATCCTCCTCCTCCTCCACCGCTCTATCATCGGTCATTATCTTCTCCTCCGCTCCATCATTGGTCATCATCTCCTCCTCCTCCTGCTCCGCTCCATCATCGGTCATCATCTCCTGCTTCTCCTAATCCTCCTCCTCCTCCACCGCTCCATCATCAGTCATCATCTCCTGCTTCTCCTAATCCTCCTCCTCCACCGCTCCATCATCGGCCATTATCTCCTCCTCCGCTCCATCATTGGTCATCATCTCCTGATTCTCCTAATCCTCCTCCTCCTGCTCTGCTTCATCATCGGTCAGCATCTCCTGCTTCTCCTCATCCTCCACTGCTCTATCATTGGTCATCATCTCCTGCTTCTCCTAATCCTCCTTCTCCACCACTCCATCATCAGTCATCATCTCCTGCTTCTCCTAATCCTCCTTCTCCACCACTCCATCATCCGTCATTATCTCCTCCTCTGCTCCATCATCGGTCATTATCTCCTGCTTCTCTTCCTCCTTTGCTCCATCATTGGTCATCATCTCCTCCTTCATTGCTCCATCATCAGTCATCCATAATGCAATGAGTGGGAGGAAACAACAACACACGCCCAGTTGACTTTAAGCAAATAATGGAGTGTGCTCAGCCATGATGGCGGATATCTTGTACACTTATGTGGTGGACAACTTGTGCTGCTTCCTGGAATTGTTGCTCTGCAGGTAGGTGCACTCAACCATGGAAATGTGGAGCAGGAATTATGGCCAAGGATAATACAAGGATAATACATGGACAATACATGGCTTTTTTGACTCACTGGCTCAATGTTTTACATGCAGTGGTGACGATGCACCAGGGCAGGGGTCTAGTGACACCTCCATTGTGTAGATCTGGTTCTTACACCAGATATTTATCTACAACAGCAACACTGCAGAGCGTTACTCCCAAGCCCCCCCTCCCTTCATCTGTGTAAGATGATGTGCGGCCATGCTGTGTGAGCCTGGGTTGAAGAAGTCACACTACAAATTAGTTGCCGTTCTGCATCGAGCAGCAAATTTCCACTGGATGTTTCCTCATCAACCCCAACTGGGCAATGTAATGAGTGTCGATGACAGGAACATTGTGGGTGCAGTTGAGTAAACCAAGACATTGGTTGAGATTTGTCAATCTCTGTAAGCCGGTTTTCTGGTGTAGGGGTATGATATTAGGGTGCATATTTGACCTTTTCTTGCCCCATACATGTGCCACAACCCTCATTCTGTGCCTCACTGTGTATGTGGCCGGAGCGGGACGTGGACACCTCGGTCCATCATATTTATTATAACTTACGCCAGTTTATTGTTGTATTATGGTTATTACGAATCAGTTCCTAACTGGCGCAGATCTTCATATTGGCGCAGAGATGTCCAGGTGATTTATGTAGGTCGCTCACTGCATCCGTCACCTACTCAAGCCCTTCAAAGAGGCCACCAGATTTGTTTATAGGGTCAACAGTGGCATCAGCAATGTCACCCCCCTAATATTTATATATCCCTAGGACAATGATGTCACCACCGCTGCCGTATGTCTGCCCATCATGTTCTGTACTGTACGTCTGCTGCTACCATTAATACTACGCTGACATATCGGGCACAGACAGCTGAGGGCCCCTGTCCAAGAACAAGTATGAGCCCCTTATTTTCCAGTATTTTGGCACAGAGCACCCCCATATGTCTCTCTAACAATCCACCAGTAACTGTCAGGTGCTTAGGCATTTATAAACAATCTAAAAGACAGTAGAAAGTTGTTGTTAAGGTGATAGGGCCCCTGACCAGAAGGGCCCCTGCACAGCTGCTTGTTACACCTCTGACAGCAAGGTGAGCTGGTGCATCTGTTCACATGGCACAGTACTGCATGGTGTTATGGTGGGATGATGGGACCCAGAGCTACTAGGGCAAGTCTTGGCAGCAGGGGGCTATTAGACTACTGGGTCTCTCTACTTGTAGCGGCGGCATTGCGGTGGTGGTGGATGTGATGCAGTACCATACCCATTAATGTGGGAACACGAGCACTGTCACATGGGTACTGGGCTTGTGTAATTTAGCCAAAATGTATGTCAAGATTTTCTTCAGTTTCATTAATTTAGCTTTGTGGCAATAGATTGAAACATATAGGGGCAGATTTACTAATACTATCTAAACAGTCTTATACTACACCAGATTTATCACAGTGTCTGATGCTGGATGATACATTGTACAGATGACTAATCCTGTGTAATATTAGACAGTGTAACCTCATACTAGACAGTCTTATACTGTACAGATTTATCACCGTGACTGATGCTGGATGATACATTGTACAGATTACTAATCCTGTGTAATATTAGACAGTGTAACCTCATACTAGACAGTCTTATACTGTACAGATTTATCACCGTGACTGATACTGGATGATACATTGTACAGATTACTAATCCTGTGTAATATTAGACAGTATAACCTCAGACTAGACAGTTTTATACTGTACATATTTATCACAGTGACTGATGCTGAATGATACATTGCACAGATTACTAATCCTATGTAATATTAGACAGTATAACCTTAGACTAGACAGTGTTATACCACACCAGATTCATCACAGTGACTGATGTTGAATGATACATTGTACAGATTACTAATCCTGTGTAATATTAGACAGTGTAACATTAGACTAGGCAGTGTTATACTACACCAGATTCATCACAGTGACTGATGTTGAATGATACATTGTACAGATTACTAATCCTGTGTAATATTAGACAGTGTAACCTTACACTAGACAGTCTTATACTACACCAGATTTATCACAGTGACTGATACTGGATGATACATTGTACGGATTACTAATCCTGTGTAATATTAGACAGTGTAACCTTATACTAGACAGTCTTATACTACACCAGATTTATCACAGTGACTGATACTGGATGATAAATTGTACAGATTACTAGTCCTGTGTAATATTAGACAGTGTAACCTCAGACTAGACAGTCTTATACTGTACAGATTTATCACAGTGACTGATGCTGGATGGTAAATATGTTGTATTATTAGACTGTCTAGCCTAACTTCACACCTCCTATTAGTTGTTGCCAAAATGCACACACTTGCAACTTTGGTCATTCCCACTTTGTAAAAAGCCATGTCTATTTCATGTGAAGCCATACCCATGATAGTACAAATCATAAAAGTGTCTAAAAAGTTTCTAAAACACATAGTAAATGTGATGCAAGACATGTTAGACAATTTTTTGGTGCAAATGATGTCATTATTCTGGCGAATTCTACTTACTAATTCTCCCAAATATGTAGATGTGCAGTCTGGGTGATAAAGTGGAATGTGGGAGGCCTGGAGGCGATTAACCCTTACCTACAAGTATGTATTCAAAAATCTATGAAATCAGACGGACTGATGTATAATGAGGGATGTCTTACTATAAAAAGACAAAGCTCGTGTATCTGCTGCAGTACCTCATGTCACCATGTGGTGGGATCTGGAGAGAAGACAGAAGTTTAGTACTACTAGGAGGTTTATAAATGTCCAGGGCACAAGCGTACAGTGTTCAGTGTGTGCACAGCTACCTGGTGCCTATAATCTCCGAGAACCACAGAGCTGAAGCTTTACAAACAGATGGAGATTAGTGCGGTGCCCCTGTGCTGGACGGCGCTCCTCCTCAGCCTGGGTGAGCTGTATAATGGGTGCATTATACTCTGTATCAGGTCGGTATAATCCAGCTCATTCTGTCTCTTTAATGACTTTTACTGTGCACAGGTTTGGCTTCATCTACCCCGGTCATACCGGTAAATGGGACTTTTGGAGGATCTGCAACTTTTGATGTATTCGACCCCCTCCCAGAATATCACCGCATAATGTGGAACTTTGGAGAGACGGGAAATGTCACGGTGGTTACGGAAGTCTCTAATGATAACATCGACCCTGTCTATAATCTGCAGTACCGGGGCCGTAGTCAGCTGTATATGAATGGGACCCTGAAACTGGACAACCTGACGTACGCAGATGAAGGGCGCTACTATCTCTACATATACAACAATTTCACCACTACTATCGTACCCTATGAGCTTGCGGTTTTAGGTAAGTGATGTCGTCCTGCACTTCTGCATGTTATAATACATTACAGGGACCCCAGCCAGTTTTATTTATGTTTTAACCCCTTGGAGTCACCATATTCTGACTCCCATAACTTTCTTATATTTCCGTGTACGGGGATGCATAGGGCATCTTCTTTTGTGGTGTCAGGTGTACTTTTTGGTTACACCATTTGGGGGTATCTGTTGCTTTAATTGCTTATTATCCAAATTTTAAAGGGAGGTGAAAAAGCAAAAAAAACGACGGTTCAGCTCGTGTGATTTTTTTCGTGCTATGACATTCGCCATATGGGAAAATTCTCTTTACATGTTTA
This sequence comes from Leptodactylus fallax, assembly GCA_947044405.1. NCBI lineage: Eukaryota > Metazoa > Chordata > Amphibia > Anura > Leptodactylidae > Leptodactylus > Leptodactylus fallax. Next base: position 60,806 of record CAMRHE010001253.1, read on the forward strand.
TAGAGCGGGCGTTCTTAGACACTGGGACGCTTAATGTGTGTGTTTCACTTTACTGTTCTAGGGAAAGGGGGGGGGATTTGAATTTTAAATATCTTTTTTTTTTTTTTTTTTTTTTTTTTTTTTTTACATTTTTAGGCCTTGAGCCTCTTAGAGACAAGAGACAAGCCGGGGAGCCTTCAATAGGCTGCCAGCTGTCGTGTGAATGGATCGCTACCGTCACTGGGAGAATGGCGCCTTGGTCAACTTTGGGGGGGGGGTAATGCCCACGATCAGTGTGGGAATTGCCACCAGGTCTCGACTGTATAATTCTCAGCTCCTGAGCGGCCACCATATTTAAATACCTGACATCCGTGACAGTAGCCGCGCTCTGTCAGCCTGTATAATAACACCTGCTGTGGGGTAGTCTATCAGTTCATTATCTCTGGGATTCTTGGTGGGGTGACTTCTATATAATGTTAAGCAAAGGAAGGAAAAAAACAACCCAAATTCTACTGAGTGACGCAGCAAACAATTATAGAACATAAAGAGGTACAAACAGGGTAGAAGTCACTGTCCATGAGGAGCCTTCTGGTGATGTAACTGGGATTGATTTAGGATAAAAATCCATATGAATGTTCATTCAGCTGAGAATTGGTCCACTTAAAAGGCCCTGAAAAATTTAGCCTGGTCGGGGCCTAGACCTCATAGTCTTCAGACCTCTGACTCTCCAGACTCCTACTCTCCAGACTCCTACTCTACAGACCTCCTGGTCTCTAGGCCTCCTAGTCTCCAGACCTCCTCATCTCCAAGCCACCTAGTCTCCAGGCCTCCTCATCTCCAGACCTCCTCATCTTCAGACCTCCTAGTCTTCAGGCCTCCTAGTCTCCAGGCCTCCTAGTCTCCAGACTCCTAGCCTAGAGATCTCCTAGTCTCCAGACCTCCTAGTCTTCAGACCCTCTAGTCTCCATGCCTATTAGTCTCCAGACTATTACTCTCCAGACTCCTAGACTACAGTCCTCCTAGTCTCCAGACCTTCTAGACTCCAGGCCTCCTAATCTCCAGATCTCCTAGTCTCCAGACCTCCTACTCTCCAGACTCCTAGTCTACAGGCCTCCTAGTCTCCAGACCTTGTAGACTCCAGGCCTCCTAGTCTTCAGTCCTCCTTGTCTCCAGGCCTCCTACTCTCCAGACTTCCTACTCTTCAGGCCTCCTAGTCTCCAGGCCTCCTAGTCTACAGATCTTCTAGACTCCAGACCCCCTAGTCTCCATGCCTCCTCATCTCCAGACCTCCTACTCTCCAGACTTCCTACTCTCCAGGCCTCCTAGTCTCCAGACCTCCTAGTCTCCAGACCTCCTAGTCTACAGACCTTCTACTCTCCAGGCCTCCTAGTTTCCAGAACTCCTAGTCTCCAGACCTCCTAGTTTCCAGACCTACATCCCACTGATTTACCCTCATTTTACAATGAATAAGCCTGTCCTGGTCTACTGCTCACTGACGGACAAGCCTAGTCCTAGCCATTACCCAGGCCAAGCACTCAGTGACTCAAGATATACGTAAATAGCACCAAACTGAATTTAAGGCAGGACAGGAGTATAGAAAACCAGCGGATTGTAATATGACTAATATTCACCTGACCTTAGGAAATGACACAATATCATAAGATATAGGTGTGTATAGGTGAGGGTGATTTATAGAACAGCTAATCCTGCCCCGGACACTCCAATATTGTCAGAGGATTTGCTTAATCTCTTAGTTTCTTTACTGAATGTAGTGATAACTTTTTTTGAGAACTTTTTGTGTCCTAACTCATCTGACTGTGGGGGCCGGCTCCCTTCTCAGAGGACTCAGCCGAGGTGTTGTCACTTATTTGGTGAGCTCACATTGGTGGCCCTTCCACATCCCGCTTACGGTGGGGCATTTATCAGTATTGTCTACTTTGCCCTCTCTAACAATTCCCATTCTTAAACCTAGAGATGTTTATAAAGTTTTTTCACTTTAGTCGACAAATGTGGCTCAAAATAATAAATTCAACACTTTTACAAGAAATCTACCAAATTCCCAGGAATGCACTAAAAAGTGTCCCATTTACTGTATAGTCAGCCGCCATTTTAAAGTGGGGCTTCAAGGGGGAATTCATACTATGTGGGGTGAGCATAATGGGGCATTACAGTGTGTAGGGAACCAAGGACGGACATTATACCATGTGGGTGGCTTAAAGGTTCATTAAAACATCTGTGGTGTTGGTGCAGGGAGACCCAAGATGCACCACAATTGTAGTATATCTCCAGACTTCATGAGCCAGAGTGCAGGGACTCCTTCAACTTTTGTAAGAGTCCCTGCACACAAGGAGTTACTCATAGTCAGGTGAAGACCGCAAGTAAAAACTATACAGTAACGGTAAATAAGAGACATCATCTGTGGTAGAGATTGATAGATATGTCCCATTGTTTAGAATCAGTATTTGATGACTCGGAGAATAAAATATTATTGTAAAAGTATAATTTTAAAAAGTCTCAAATAAACCAACAGAAAATTGCGGAGCAAATTGTATCCCTGATATTGTTCCTATAACTGGAAAAATTGTATTGAAAAGGAAAAATAATGAAGCTCAAGAATAATCTGGATTCTAGAAAGAAGAAGGTTGTTCACTGGCAACGGGTCATCTCTGTCCTAATACCAGGAGGTGGAGGAAATCCTTAATAGTCAGTAATAGTGAAGGACAGTAATATCCATCATTATATCTCTCATCTTATGGGATCTGGAGAACTGCCCTGATGAAGTCTGTGGTGTCACTGATGGATGATTCGTATCACATTTCTGGAGATGATGGATGATTCATGTTATATGATGGATGATTTATGTCACATTTCTGGAGATGATGATGGATCTGAAATAATTAGTGTGTCCTGGGTAACTGAATGTTATTTATGGATCCTGCAGACCAAGATAACTAGAGGAATGATGAGCTGAGAGAGAGCCGGATACAAACCTCATAGTATAATATAACACGTACACGTCACAGAATGTACATTACACATAAGGCACAAAACAGCAGCACAACAGCACCAACATATCGCACACTAATACACACGTACAATACACTCACACACATACAATACACTCACATACAATACACTCACACACATACAATACACTCACACGCGTACAATACACTCACACACATACAATACACTCACACGCGTACAATACACTCACACACATACAATGCACTCACACACATACAATCCAATCACACACATACAATACACTCACTCACATACAATACACTCACACACATACAATACACTCACATACAATACACTCACACACATACAATACACTCACACGCGTACAATACACTCACACACATACAATACACTCACACGCGTACAATACACCCACACACATACAATGCACTCACACACATACAATACACACACACGCGTACAATATACTCACACGCGTACAATACACTCACACGCGTACAATACACTCACACACATACAATACACTCACACGCGTACAATACACTCACACACATACAATACACTCACACGCGTACAATACACTCACACAACCACAATACACTCACACACATACAATACACTCACACGCGTACAATACACTCACACAACCACAATACACTCACACACATACAATACACTCACACGCGTACAATACACTCACACACATACAATGCACTCACACACATACAATCCAATCACACACATACAATACACTCACTCACATACAATACACACCACGCGACAATACACTCACACACATACAATACACTCACACACATACAATACACTCACACACATACAATACACTCACACGCGTACAATACACTCACACACATACAACACACTCACACGCGTACTATACACTCACACACATACAATGCACTCACACACATACAATCCAATCACACACATTCAATACACTCACTCACATACAATACACTCACACGCGTACAATACACACACACATACAATACACTCACACGCGTACAATACACTCACACACATACAATGCACTCACACACATACAATCCAATCACACACATACAATACACTCACCACATACAACACACTCACACACATACAATACACACACATACAATACACTCACACACATACAATACACTCACACGCGTACAATACACCCACACACATACAATGCACTCACACACATACAATCCAATCACACACATACAATACACTCACACGCATACAATGCACTCACACACATACAATCCAATCACACACATACAATACACTCACACGCATACAATACACTCACACACATACAATACACTCACACGCGTACAATCCAATCACACACATACAATACACTCACAAACATACAATACACTCACATACAATACACTCACACACATACAATACACTCACACGCGTACAATACACTCACACACATACAATACACTCACTCACATACAATACACTCACACACATACAATACACTCACACGCGTACAATACACTCACACACATACAATACACTCACACGCGTACAATACACTCACACAACCACAATACACTCACTCACATACAATACACTCACACGCGTACAATACACTCACACACATACAATGCACTCACACACATACAATCCAATCACACACATACAATACACTCACTCACATACAATACACTCACACGCGTACAATACACTCACACACATACAATACACTCACACACATACAATACACTCACACACATACAATACACTCACACGCGTACAATACACTCACACACATACAATACACTCACACGCGTACTATACACTCACACACATACAATGCACTCACACACATACAATCCAATCACACACATTCAATACACTCACTCACATACAATACACTCACACGCGTACAATACACACACACATACAATACACTCACACGCGTACAATACACTCACACACATACAATGCACTCACACACATACAATCCAATCACACACATACAATACACTCACTCACATACAATACACTCACACACATACAATACACTCACATACAATACACTCACACACATACAAACACTCACACGCGTACAATACACCCACACACATACAATGCACTCACACACATACAATCCAATCACACACATACAATACACTCACACGCATACAATACACTCACACACATACAATACACTCACACGCGTACAATACACTCACACAACCACAATACACTCACACACATACAATACACTCACACGCGTACAATCCAATCACACACATACAATACACTCACAAACATACAATACCCACTCACATACAATACACTCACACACATACAATACACTCACACGCGTACAATACACTCACACACATACAATACACTCACTCACATACAATACACTCACACACATTCAATACACTCACACGCGTACAATACACTCACACACATACAATACACTCACACGCGTACAATACACTCACACGCGTACAATACACTCACACACATACAATACACTCACACGCGTACAATACACTCACACACATACAATACACTCACACACATACAATACACTCACACGCCCACAATACACTCACACACCATACAATACACTCACACGCGTACAATCCACTCACACACATACAATACACTCACTCACATACAATACACTCACAAACATACAATACACTCACACACAATACACTCACACACACACAATACACTCACACGCGTACAATACACTCACACGCGTACAATACACTCACACACATACAATACACTCACACGCGTACAATACACTCACACACATACAATACACTCACACGCGTACAATCCAATCACACACATACAATACACTCACTCACATACAATACACTCACACACATACAATACACTCACAAACATACAATACACTCACACACAATACACTCACACACATACAATACACTCACACGCGTACAATACACTCACACACATACAATACACTCACACGCGTACAATCCAATCACACACATACAAACACCACTCACATACAATACACCACAAACATACAATACACTCACACACAATACACTCACATACAATACACTCACACACGTACAATACACTCACACACATACAATACACTCACACACATACAATACACTCACACACATACAATACACTCACTCACATACAATACACTCACACACATACAATACACTCACATGCATACAATACACTCACACACATACAATACACTCACACGCGTACAATACACCCACACACATACAATGCACTCACACACGTACAATCCAATCACACACATACAATACACTCACACGCATACAATACACTCACACACATACAATACACTCACACGCGTACAATACACTCACACAACCACAATACACTCACACACATACAATACACTCACACGCGTACAATCCAATCACACACATACAATACACTCACAAACATACAATACACTCACATACAATACACTCACACACATACAATACACTCACACGCGTACAATACACTCACACACATACAATACACTCACACGCGTACAATACACTCACACAACCACAATACACTCACACACATACAATACACTCACACGCGTACAATCCAATCACACACATACAATACACTCACTCACATACAATACACTCACAAACATACAATACACTCACATACAATACACTCACACACATACAATACACTCACACGCGTACAATACACTCACACACGTACAATACACTCACACACATACAATACACTCACACGCGTACAATACACTCACACACATACAATACACTCACACGCGTACAATCCAATCACACACATACAATACACTCACCACATACAATACACTCACACACATACAATACACTCACAAACAACAAACACTCACACACAATACACTCACACACATACAATACACTCACACGCGTACAATACACTCACACACATACAATACACTCACCACGAGTACAATACACTCACACACATACAATACACTCACACGCGTACAATCCAATCACACACATACAATACACCACTCACATACAATACACTCACAAACATACAATACACTCACTACAATACACTCACATACAATACACTCACACGCGTACAATACACTCACACACATACAATACACTCACAAACATACAATACACTCACACACATACAATACACTCACACACATACAATACACTCACACGCGTACAATACACTCACACAACCACAATACACTCGCACTCTACACTCCTCACACTTGCCCTCTCACACCTCCTCCTCTCCACATCTCATAGAGCTGACGCCATCCACTTCCTTACAGTCTTGTCTCTCCGCTCCGTTCCTCTGTTGTCCTTCTTGTCTCTGCTCAGTATAGGGCTCCTCTACCTGCCATGTGGCCGCATCCACACACTGACTTCCTGAATACAGCCACATATAAAACACGAACATCTAGAAACATCACACAATAGTCAGATATAGATTGTATTATATGCCGAGCAGGTGGAGCAGAATACAGTGTAACATTATACATACAACATCCTGATGAAGGATATACCACCAGTCCTGTATATAAGGGGGTGTATGGGATTTACCACTTTTGCACTGACATGTTTTAGCTTCCTGACATATTTAATATCTCTACCTGCTGTCAGTGAATAGAGACCTCCTAGTTCACATCCTCAGGTGAACGCTCACAATTCAGAAGGTTCTCACAGCTGGAATCTTTACTCCAGATCTATTGTGCTGATATAATCTGTTGTTCCTCCTGGTGATCCCTCCCTCTGTTTTCTGCCTGTAGCGATCCTTCGTGCACCATCTTTCAGTGTCCTCTCTGATCAGATTGTTGATGGTAACAACGTGACCCTCTATTGTGAGGCCGAGAGTCAGAATGTGACTACTTACACCTTCTATCGTGGTGAGAAGATGATGTGCTCTGAGCCCCATGTGACCTGCAGGGGACCCTACCTGGACTTCACCCCAATAACTGAGACTGACAGTGGATCCTACACCTGCTCCATCCAGAACCCGGTCAGCTCCAGCACCAGCGACCCCCTGAGTCTGGCGGTATCAGGTGAGCCTGTTCACATGTTCTTCACCGCACTGGGGCTTGTTGTACGTTTTTTCCATCCAGACCACTAATGTTTGTGCATAGGGTAATCCCTCTACACCGTGTTATACCTGGTACGGAGCCTGAGGGGTCTGCTTAGGCTCCCTGAAGGCTCGGTCTGGGTCACAGACACGAGCTGTTCTCCTTCACATATGTCACATCCTCCCATTCCAACACCAGGTACCCCAGCTTTATCTACAGGCACCACCATAGACATATGGCCACGTGATGTCCTGATCCGTGTCCCCAGATGATCAGCTTTTCAAGACCACTAGATTTGCACACACTCCGTACATTATGTGATCTGGTCACCTCACTGACTTGTAAATAACAGATGAGCTGCCAATTATTCTTCAGGCCCCGGGCCCCTGGTCGGCACCACCAGTGTCTGTAACCGCTGCCTCTATAGGGATTAATATGGAGTCACATTCACATGCATGGAAAGGATTTTAGGGATTTTAGCTGCAGCAAGTCTGTTGTTTTCTCCTCTGTAGTGTGACCTGAGCCTTAGATGTCTACACACGGCTTTGTGCTTAATGGGGTAATCTCATGAGGACAGATCCTGTCTATATGTCCTAGACGGGGTTTGAGTGTCCCTATAGAAGTCAATAGTGGGGATGAAACAATCAGTGGGACAGGATTAGATAGGATTGTTAACATGTCTAACATGTCTGCAATCTACATGGATGATGAGGAGTATTATACTGCAGATAGTGGGAGTTATTGTTATATGTGGCAGGAGAGCAGGGATTAGTGCGAAGACCCCTGTGACCTGATCTGTTCTATTGGCAGTGCCTGTATCGGCAGTGACCCTGACCAGTAACACCTCTCACCTGTTACTGTGGCCGGGATGGGATTCGGTGTATTTACACTGCTTATCGACTGGTACAAACGTCACCTACTCCTGGAGTCTGGATGGAGCACCAATACCGAAGGACCCCCCATACCACCTGACCCAAGAGAGCTCACTGCTCACTATAAGCCCCGTCTCCACAAAGGATAATGGAGATTTCATGTGCACGGCTCGAAACTGGATCAACAGTGAGAATAGCTCCAGACTGAACCTCAACCTGGCCGGTGAGTAGTCACAAGGATAGAGAGATGTGTACAGAGAGTAGTAATGATAAGAGTACTACAACTACTATTACTACTATTACTATTACTCACTACATGCAGATTATACAGTCACCAATAGAGGGGGCTCACTACATACAGATTATACAGTCACCACTAGGAGGAGCTCACTACATACAGATTATACAGTCACCACTAGGAGGAGCTCACTACATACAGATTATACAGTCACCACTAGGGGGAGCTCACTACATACAGATTATACAGTCACCACTAGAGGGAGCTCACTACATACAGATTATATAGTCACCACTAGGGGGAGCTCACTACATACAGATTATACAGTCACCACTAGGGGAAGCTCACTGCATACAGAATATACAGTCACCACTAGGAGGAGCTCACTACATGCAGATTATACAGTCACCACTAGAGGGAGCTCACTACGTACAGATTATACAGTCACCACTAGAGGGAGCTCACTACATACAGATTATATAGTCACCACTAGGGGGAGCTCACTACATACAGATTATACAGTCACCACTAGGGGGAGCTCACTGCATACAGAATATACAGTCACCACTAGGAGGGGTTCACTACATGCAGATTATACAGTCACCACTAGGGGGAGCTCACTACATACAGATTATACAGTCACCACTAAAGGGAGCTCACTACATACAGATTATACAGTCACCACTAGAGGGAGCTCACTACATACAGATTATACAGTCACCACTAGAGGGAGCTCATTACATACAGATTATACAGACACCACTAGAGGGAGCTCACTACATACAGATTATACAGTCACCACTAGGGGGAGCTCACTACATACAGATTATACAGTCACCACTAGAAGGAGCTCACTACATACAGATTATACAGTCACCACTAGAGGGAGCTCACTACATGCAGATTATACAGTCACCACCAGGAGGAGCACACTACGTAGAGATTATGCAGTCACCACTAGGGGGAGCGCACTACATACAGATTATACAGTCACCACTAGGGGGAGCGCACTACATACAGATTATACAGTCACCACTAGAGGGAGCTCACTACATGCAGATTATACAGTCACCACCAGGAGGAGCTCACTACGTAGAGATTATGCAGTCACCACTAGGGGGAGCGCACTACATACAGATTATACAGTCACCACTAGGGGGAGCGCACTACATACAGATTATACAGTCACCACTAGGAGGAGCTCACTACATACAGATTATACAGACACCACTAGAGGGAGCTCACTACATACAGATTATACAGTCACCACTAGAGGGAGCTCACTACATACAGATTATACAGTCACCACTAGGGGGAGCGCACTACATACAGATTATACAGTCACCACTAGGGGGAGCTCACTGCATACAGAATATACAGTCACCACTAGGAGGAGCTCACTACATACAGATTATACAGTCACCACTAGGGGGAGCTCACTACATACAGATTATACAATCACCACTAGGAGGAGCTCACTACATACAGATTATACAGTCACCACTAGGAGGAGTTCACTACATACAGATTATACAGTCACCACTATGTGGAGCTCACTACATACAGATTATACAGTTACCACTAGAGGGAGCTCACTACATACAGATTATACAGTCACCACTAGAGGGAGCTCACTACATACAGATTATACAGTCACCACTAGAGGGAGCTCACTACATACAGATTATACAGTCACCACTAGGGGGAGCTCACTGCATACAGAATATACAGTCACCACTAGGAGGAGCTCACTACATGCAGATTATACAGTCACCACTAGAGGGAGCTCACTACATACAGATTATACAGTCACCACTAGAGGGAGCTCACTACATACAGATTATATAGTCACCACTAGGGGGAGCTCACTACATACAGATTATACAGTCACCACTAGGGGGAGCTCACTGCATACAGAATATACAGTCACCACTAGGAGGAGTTCACTACATGCAGATTATACAGTCACCACTAAAGGGAGCTCACTACATACAGATTATACAGTCACCACTAGAGGGAGCTCACTACATACAGATTATACAGTCACCACTAGAGGGAGCTCATTACATACAGATTATACAGACACCACTAGAGGGAGCTCACTACATACAGATTATACAGTCACCACTAGAGGGAGCTCACTACATACAGATTATACAGTCACCACTAGAGGGAGCTCACTACATACAGATTATACAGTCACCACTAGGGGAGCTCACTGCATACAGAATATACAGTCACCACTAGGAGGAGCTCACTACATACAGATTATACAGTCACCACTAGGGGGAGCTCACTACATACAGATTATACAGTCACCACTAGGAGGAGCTCACTACATACAGATTATACAGTCACCACTAGGGGGAGCTCACTACATACAGATTATACAGTCACCACTAGAGGGAGCCACTACATACAGATTATACAGTCACCACTAGGGGGAGCTCACTACATACAGATTATACAGTCACCACTAGGGGGCGCTCACTGCATACAGAATATACAGTCACCACTAGGAGGAGCTCACTACATGCAGATTATACAGTCACCACTAGGGGGAGCTCACTACATACAGAAACAGCACCACGAGGTTATACAGTCACCACTAGAGGGAGCTCACTACATACAGATTATATAGTCACCACTAGGGGAGCTCACTACATACAGATTATACAGTCACCACTAGGAGGAGCTCACTACATACAGATTATACAGTCACCACTAGAGGGAGCTCACTACATACAGATTATACAGTCACCACTAGAGGGAGCTCACTACATACAGATTATACAGACACCACTAGAGGGAGCTCACTACATACAGATTATACAGTCACCACTAAGGGAGCTCACTACATACAGATTATACAGTCACCACTAGAGGGAGCTCACTACATACAGATTATACAGTCACCACTAGAGGGAGCTCATTACATACAGATTATACAGACACCACTAGAGGGAGCTCACTACATACAGATTATACTGCCACCACTAGGAGGAGCTCACTGCATACAGATTATACAGTCACCACTAGAGGGAGCTCACTACATGCAGATTATACAGTCACCACCAGGAGGAGCTCACTACGTAGAGATTATGCAGTCACCACTAGGGGGAGCGCACTACATACAGATTATACAGTCACCACTAGGGGGAGCGCACTACATACAGATTATACAGTCACCACTAGGAGGAGCTCACTACATACAGATTATACAGACACCACTAGAGGGAGCTCACTACATACAGATTATACAGTCACCACTAGAGGGAGCTCACTACATACAGATTATACAGTCACCACTAGGGGGAGTGCACTACATACAGATTATACAGTCACCACTAGGGGGAGCTCACTGCATACAGAATATACAGTCACCACTAGGAGGAGCTCACTACATACAGATTATACAGTCACCACTAGGGGGAGCTCACTACATACAGATTATACAGTCACCACTAGGAGGAGCTCACTACATACAGATTATACTGTCACCACTAGGAGGAGCTCACTGCATACAGATTATACAGTCACCACTAGAGGGAGCTCAGTACATACAGATTATACAGTCACCACTAGGGGGAGCTCACTACATACAGATTATACAGTCACCACTATGAGGAGCTCACTACATAAGATTATACAGTCACCACTAGGGGGAGCTCACTACATACAGATTATACAGTCACCACTAGGGGGAACTCACTACATACAGATTATACAGTCACCACTAGAGGGAGCTCACTACATACAGATTATATAGTCACCACTAGGGGGAGCTCACTACATACAGATTATACAGTCACCACTAGGAGGAGCTCACTACATACAGATTATACAGTCACCACTAGAGGGAGCTCACTACATACAGATTATACAGTCACCACTAGAGGGAGCTCATTACATACAGATTATACAGACACCACTAGAGGGAGCTCACTACATACAGATTATACAGTCACCACTAAAGGGAGCTCACTACATACAGATTATACAGTCACCACTAGAGGGAGCTCACTACATACAGATTATACAGTCACCACTAGAGGGAGCTCATTACATACAGATTATACAGACACCACTAGAGGGAGCTCACTACATACAGATTATACTGCCACCACTAGGAGGAGCTCACTGCATACAGATTATACAGTCACCACTAGAGGGAGCTCACTACATGCAGATTATACAGTCACCACCAGGAGGAGCTCACTACGTAGAGATTATGCAGTCACCACTAGGGGGAGCGCACTACATACAGATTATACAGTCACCACTAGGGGGAGCGCACTACATACAGATTATACAGTCACCACTAGGAGGAGCTCACTACATACAGATTATACAGACACCACTAGAGGGAGCTCACTACATACAGATTATACAGTCACCACTAGAGGGAGCTCACTACATACAGATTATACAGTCACCACTAGGGGGAGCGCACTACATACAGATTATACAGTCACCACTAGGGGGAGCTCACTGCATACAGAATATACAGTCACCACTAGGAGGAGCTCACTACATACAGATTATACAGTCACCACTAGGGGGAGCTCACTACATACAGATTATACAATCACCACTAGGAGGAGCTCACTACATACAGATTATACAGTCACCACTAGGAGGAGTTCACTACATACAGATTATACAGTCACCACTATGTGGAGCTCACTACATACAGATTATACAGTCACCACTATGTGGAGCTCACTACATACAGATTATATAGTCGCCACTAGGGGGAGCTCACGACATACAGATTATACAGTCGCCACTAGATGGAGCTCACTACATACAGATTATATAGCCACCATTAGGGGGAGCTCACTACATACAGATTATACAGTCACCACTAGGGGGAGCTCACTACATACAGATTATACAGTCACCACTAGAGGGAGCTCACTACATACACATTATACAGTCACCACTAGAAGGAGCTCACTACATACAGATTATACAGTCACCACCAGGGGGAGCTCACTACATACAGATTATACAGTTACCACTAGAGGGAGCTCACTACATACAGATTATACAATCACCACTAGGGGGAGCTCACTACACACATATTATACAGTCACCACTAGAGGGAGGTCACTACATACAGATTATACAGTCACCACTAGAGGGAGGTCACTACATACAGATTATACAGTCACCACTAGAGGGAGCTCACTACATACAGATTATACAGTCACCACTAGAGGGAGCTCACTACATACAGATTATACAGTCACCACTAGAGGGAGCTCACTACATACAGATTATATAGTCACCACTAGGGGGAGCTCACTACATACAGATTATACAGTCACCACTAGGGGGAGCTCACTGCATACAGAATATACAGTCACCACTAGGAGGAGCTCACTACATGCAGATTATACAGTCACCACTAGAGGGAGCTCACTACATACAGATTATACAGTCACCACTAGAGGGAGCTCACTACATACAGATTATATAGTCACCACTAGGGGGAGCTCACTACATACAGATTATACAGTCACCACTAGGGGGAGCTCACTGCATACAGAATATACAGTCACCACTAGGAGGAGTTCACTACATGCAGATTATACAGTCACCACTAGGGGGAGCTCACTACATACAGATTATACAGTCACCACTAAAGGGAGCTCACTACATACAGATTATACAGTCACCACTAGAGGGAGCTCACTACATACAGATTATACAGTCACCACTAGAGGGAGCTCATTATATACAGATTATACAGACACCACTAGAGGGAGCTCACTACATACAGATTATACTGCCACCACTAGGAGGAGCTCACTGCATACAGATTATACAGTCACCACTAGAGGGAGCTCACTACATGCAGATTATACAGTCACCACCAGGAGGAGCTCACTACGTAGAGATTATGCAGTCACCACTAGGGGGAGCGCACTACATTCAGATTATACAGTCACCACTAGGGGGAGCGCACTACATACAGATTATACAGTCACCACTAGGAGGAGCTCACTACATACAGATTATACAGACACCACTAGAGGGAGCTCACTACATACAGATTATACAGTCACCACTAGGGGGAGCGCACTACATACAGATTATACAGTCACCACTAGGGGGAGCTCACTGCATACAGAATATACAGTCACCACTAGGAGGAGCTCACTACATACAGATTATACAGTCACCACTAGGGGGAGCTCACTACATACAGATTATACAATCACCACTAGGAGGAGCTCACTACATACAGATTATACAGTCACCACTAGAGGGAGCTCACTACTTACAGATTATACAGTCACCACTAGAGGGAGCTCACTACATACAGATTATATAGTCACCACTAGGGGGAGCTCACTACATACAGATTATACAGTCACCACTAGGGGGAGCTCACTGCATACAGAATATACAGTCACCACTAGGAGGAGCTCACTACATGCAGATTATACAGTCACCACTAGAGGGAGCTCACTACATACAGATTATACAGTCACCACTAGAGGGAGCTCACTACATACAGATTATATAGTCACCACTAGGGGGAGCTCACTACATACAGATTATACAGTCACCACTAGGAGGAGCTCACTACATACAGATTATACAGTCACCACTAGAGGGAGCTCACTACATACAGATTATACAGTCACCAGTAGAGGGAGCTCATTACATACAGATTATACAGACACCACTAGAGGGAGCTCACTACATACAGATTATAGAGTCACCACTAGGAGGAGCTCACTACATACAGATTATACAGTCACCACTAGAGGGAGCTCACTACATACAGATTATAGTGTCACCACTAGAGGGGGCTCACTACATACAGATTGTACTGCCACCACTAGGAGGAGCTCACTACATACAGATTATACAGTCACCACTAGAGGGAGCTCACTACATGCAGATTATACAGTCACCACTAGAGGGAGCTCAATACATACAGATTATACAGTCACCACTAGAGGGAGCTCACTACATACAGATCATACAGTCACCATTAGAGGGAATTTGTGATCTTACCGTATACTGGGTTATTTTAGAGTACAGTGTATAGACAATCTGCACCTGGACTTCCCCTCTTGGTAGCTGCAGGCACCAGAAGTCCATCATTTAACTTTTTGCAGGGGGTCTGGAGCTCTGTATAAGAAAGATGTATCTTCATCTTGAGAGTCTTCAGAGCAGACATTTCTAGATTTATTTAGATATGACAAGCTGGTTTTCAGGGCTGGACCTTCACTGGAGTCTGCCATGTTGGGTCTCCTCATGTTCTGCACATTTCATGGTGGTCGGTGACTAACAGGAGGTTATGTTCTGGTTCACAGCTCCTGTCTCGGTGGTATCGATGACGAGTGACACATCTGGAGCACTCCCGGCAAGACAAGACTCGATGTCTCTCTATTGTTCAGCTCAGGGGTCAAACATCACCTTTTCCTGGAGCCTGAATGGAAATCCAGTGTCCTCAAGCCCTCCATATTCCATTACTGGGGGGGATTTTCCTCCAACCTCCAATCTCACCATCAGCCCCATCCCCAGGGTTCGCACTGGTCCCTTCACCTGTACAGCAACCAACAGGCTAAATAGTGAGACCAGCAAAAATATGTACTTATACTCATCATGTGAGTATTACCCCCTGTGTACTGCCACATGGTCTTACCTTAAAGGGGTATTCCATCTAATAAAGTATCACTAGGTTGTGCCATTGCATTATGTTCATGGTTGTCCGACCTCTGGGACCCCCACAATCCTTAGAGTAAAGCACCTGTAGTGTTGGTTTAGAGCTGCGCCCCCTTCCCCCGGGAACAATATTCACTTCAATGGGGCCGGCTGCAATTCCCAGTGCAGTGGTGGCCTGGACTCTGCAGTGAACGTGACGTAGGGCTAAGCCAGTGCTGCAGCCGCATCATGAATGGGACCTTCACAGATATGTGGACTATCTGGATGGTTGAAGCATGTGCACGTCACTGGTATAACAGGGGTACAGCACAGCGCCTCGTGTCCTGCTACTCCTTACCTATTATGACTGTTATATGGCAGGACTTGTTTGCCTGTATTTTCTTACTTTAGAGCCTCAGAACCGGGCACCAGTTTTCTATAATGTGCGCTCTTAGATTATGAGGTTTTCCACCTAGGATTCCTGGAACCAATTACTATTATAACTTGTAAAGCTTCTCAATATATTGGAAATATTATAGTGAAATTTGCTTATGATTCCCAAACTAGGGATTTCACCTTATTGTCTGTGACCTTCCAATTCTTCAAAAGCGGGAAATAAATACCAGATGACTGGACAAGAAGACACAAAGGACTTGTGTCATGTGTGAGATCTATTATAATGACTTCAGACAATCATTTATTTTATAGTATCAGGTCTTACAATGTACAACTCGCTTCCATCTAATGGGAATAATGCTTCTCAGTGTTGCTTCCAATCAGAATTGCCATACCATAATAGCCCTATATACAGTAAATATATTGTGCTTACTTGTGGATCCCCATGACCCAGATATAAGAGCTTGGGCTCACATTATGGTGTGAGTAGCAACAGGCAACAGAAGATAGACAACATCATGTGCAGAGGCGGGGGAGGGGGGAGTCGTGTAAAATTAGACAATGGTCAGTATAGTAAAATGAATGTTTTAACCCTTTATTCTCTTCAAACTACCTTATCTTAGACTTCTGCCCTTCGGCCGTCCTCAGCTCTCTCCGATATCTCATTAGGTTCCCTCTCCTGGGTGTACACGATCTCCACACTCTATAAATGAGTGATAGAATTTTCTATGTTGGGTCTTTTCTCTCTATAACAATCCCGCAGCACAATCTCCAGATCCTGGGTATGGGTCATACAGGTCCCGACAGACAGAGGAACATCCAGGGCCACCTACATTTTTGTGGCCTTTTTATAGCACCTCTTGCAGCAGCCATCAGGGCCTGTCCAGATCTTAGGGGAATTGAAGAGGCTGGACTGACCTACAGACCGCACATGTCCATGGAGGGTACACTATTAACCCTTAGGTCCCCTCTATTTACAGTATGAGATCTGGAGTCTTACCACTTTCGACTTGTAGCCTCTTACATTGCCCATCAGTGACTCATTTCAATGGTCCCTCAGACACCTGAAATATTTGGGGTCCGGATCACCCCTCTATACAAAGACTTATCTACAGCTCTACAATGGATACTTTCCTGATTTTTTTTACCTCCTGGTCATTCTCACCACCGATCCTCCTTTCTCCTCCTTCAGACATGCCTTATATCTTTGTCGTACTCCCTCGTATTCCTCACCACAATCCAGACTCAAGACCTGGAACCCCAAACTATAGCACAACATGGTATCCGGGTCTAGATGACTTTCCTCTCTTTTTGTGGTGATCTGTGAAGGTCATTAAGAAGGTCGTTCGGCTCTTCTGTCCTTTGAGGGTCTGAGTAAAACTGACCAGATAAAATATTCTTTTATAGGACTAAATGTCTAATTCCCAACATTCATCCAAAAACTCCTTCTAAAAATACCACAAACCACTTCCCGTGTTACATATTCTCAGCTGGTGCTCGGTGTATATGAGTAATATCTGGTGTCCTTAGATCTCTCCTGCCCTCCACATGTGTCTGATGCCGGCCTTACACCTGGATGACTCTGCAGTATATCTCTATCATATATTGTCACTGCTGGTAATATCTACATCTTCCTCTTCTCTGTTTGTAGCAACCCAACAAGGTCCATCTCTCACCATCTCATCTGGTCTTATTGTTTCTGGTAACAATGTGACCCTCAATTGTAATGCCGGGAAAAAGTCTGTGACTACTTACACCTTCTATCGTGGTGAGAAGATGATGTGCTCTGAGCCCCATGTGACCTGCAGGGGACCCTACCTGGACTTCACCCCAATAACTGAGACTGACAGTGGATCCTACACCTGCTCCATCCAGAACCCGGTCAGCTCCAGCACCAGCGACCCCCTGAGTCTGACTGTATCAGGTGAGCCTGTTCTTCACGGCATCCTTACCAACATCTAAGTCCAATATCATTGAACCATTTAAGCCCCACCAACACTTTCCAGAAATATCTATAAGACTGGACAATTTGGAGACAACTTAACCCAGCCCTTTGTCTCCTGATTTGAAGGACAATCCCACAAAAATAGTATAGACAAGCAGAGTAAGTCAGGTGTGAGAAGTGTAAAGTGATTCTCATAGGATACACTGAAGTTTCTGCAAACAGCTCACACAGAAAGTATAAACAATTAGTGTAAGCCAGGAGAGAGCAGTATGAAGTGAGTAGAAATGAGCAAATTTTTTAAAAATTCAATTTGGCCAGTTCGCCGAATTTTCTGTAATGATTCGATCCAAATTAATTTGCGGCAAATCGCATTAACCCCTTCCCGACATCCGCCCTAATAGTACAACGCTGCCGGGAAGGACTTCCCACAAACCACGGCGGAAGCATGGTGCGCACACAGAAACTATGTGCACACCCTGCTTTGCGGGTTTCAGCCATATGTAACTGCTGACACTGACCTCTAACACACCCAGTGAGAGCTGAGCTCCGATCGTGGGTGTAAACCCATGAGATGCCTCAGTCAAACATTACCACGTCATCTCAGGGGTTTTATATATATTGGGGTCCCGATCGCCCCCCACCCACGACGTTTTCGGGGGGTGCCACTGCTCCTATTCAGCAGCCCAGGGTCTGACCAGTGACCCGTGATTTGCCCCATCGCTGTCCCACCGCATACCTGGTTGATCCTACCTTGAATGCAGACTGTCAGCCTATGCGTCTGCACGGGCTGACAGCCTCCTATACACTGCAATACACGTGTATTGCAGCGTATAACTATTGAAGCAGTGATCAGAATATCGCTGCTTCAATCCCCAATGGGGACAAAAAAGAAAAAATTTTAAATAAAGTATACAAAAAAAAAAGACCCCCCCTCCTAGAGCTAGTGCTATTATTAAACTCTGGGGTCTCCTCAGACCCCAGAATATAATAATCAGAGGCCCAGGGGAAGTGATTAAAAATAACAAAAACTTATACTCACCTTACCTCACCTCTCATGGGAATCCTGTCCTGCTCGCTCCACTTCTTCCTTGCGACTGAGGTCTTGCCCCCCCAGACATCACTGCTGGGGCCTGTGATTGGGCCTCAGCAGTCACGTGGGAGTGTGATGACGTCATTACGCCGGCGCGCTTCACGTGACCACTGGGGCCCAATCACAGGCCCCAGCAGTGAGGCCTGGGGAGCAGGAGCTCAGTCACCATGCCGGAAGAGCTCCGGAGTGGATGCTGAGCCCAGGACAGGTATCAGTATTTTTTTATTTTTAATCACCTCGGGGGGTTCTGAGGGGGACACGCAGCATGGAGCTAAGCGATTCGTTACCACGAAGTGTGAGGAAATCCGGATTCAATGCGTATGGAATATTTCCTGAAATTCGAATCGAATTCCACTTCGTCAGCTTTGATTTGCTCATCTCTAGAAATGAGTCTCATAGGATACACTGAAGTTTCTACACAGAGCATACAAAGACAGTAAAAACACGCAGTATAAGTCAAAAAATAGTGGAGTGATGCGACATCTCATAGGATACACTGGAGGTTTTGCACACACCACATACAAATTGTATAGCAAAACAGTGTGGGTCAGGGGAGCGCAGATTGGCGCTTCATCTCATTGAATACACTGGAAATACTACACAAACTACACACAGATAGTTTAGACACTCATTGTCAGTCAAGGAGACAGTGTGATTTGAGTCTCATAGGATACATTGCAGATAAATTATTATTTTCTAAGCCTAAATGTCTAATTTCCTTCTTTTGTCCAAAACTCCTTTTAAAAATACCACAAACCACTTGCCGTGTTGCATATTCTCAGCTGGTGCTCGGTGTATATGAGTAATATCTGGTGTCCTTAGATCTCTCCTGCCCTCCACATGTGTCTGATGCCGGCCTTACACCTGGATGACTCTGCAGTATATCTCTATCATATATTGTCACTTCTGGTAATATCTACATCTTCCTCTTCTTTGTTTGTAGCCGCCCAACAAGCTCCATCTCTCACCATCACTTCTGGTCTTATTGTTGATGGTAACAACGTGACCCTCCATTGTGATCCTGGGAGTCAGAATGTGACTACTTACACCTTCTATCGTGGTGAGAAGATGATGTGCTCTGAGCCCCATGTGACCTGCAGGGGACCCTACCTGGACTTCACCCCAATAACTGAGACTGACAGTGGATCCTACACCTGCTCCATCCAGAACCCGGTCAGCTCCAGCACCAGCGACCCCCTGAGTCTGACTGTATCAGGTGAGCCTTTTCTTCACGGCATCCTTACCAACATCTAAGTCCAATATCAATGGACCATTTAAGCCCCACCAACAATTTCCAGAAATATCTATAAGACTGGCCAATTTGGAGACAACTTAATCCATCCCTTTGTCATCCAATTTGCAGGACAATCCCACAAAAATAGTATAGACAAGCAGAGTAAGTCAGGTGTGAAAAGTGTTAAGTGATTCTCATAGGATACACTGCAGATTCTGCAAACAGCTCACACAGAAAGTATATACAATTAGTGTGAGTCAGGAGAGAGCAGTATGAAGTGAGTCTGATAGAATACACTAAAGATTCTACACAGAGCATATAAAGACAGTAACAAAATGCAGTATAATTCAAAAAATAGTGGAGTGATGCAACATCTCATAGGATACACTGGAGGTTCTGCACACACCACATACAAATTGTATAGCAAAACAGTGTGGGTCAGGGAAGTGTAGTTTGATGCTTTATCTCATTGGATACACTGGAAATACTACACACAGCACACACAGATAGTTCAGACACTCATGGTCAGTCAGGGGGAACAGTGTGAATTGACTCTCATAGGGTGAATTGGAGAGTATGCACACTCTGATTGTATAAGCAAGTAATGTGGGTCAGGGGAGAGCAGTGTGAAGCTACATCTGATAGGATAAGCAGGAATCTCATTGAATACACTGGAAGTTGTACACACAGCACACACAGATAGTTTAGACACTCATTGTCAGTAAAGGAGACAGTGTGATTTCACTCTCATAGGATACATTGCAGAGAAATTCTTTTCTAAGCCTAAATGTTTAATTTCCTCCTTTTGTCCAAAAATTGCTTTTAAAAATTCCACAAACCACTTCCCGTGTTACATATTCTCAGCTGGTGCTCGGTGTATATGAGTAATATCTGGTGTCCTTAGATCTCTCCTTCCCTCCACATGTGTCTGATGCCGGCCTTACACCTGGATGACTCTGCAGTATATCTCTATCATATATTGTCACTGCTGGTAATATCTACATCTTCCTCTTCTTTGTTTGTAGCCGCCCAACAAGCTCCATCTCTCACCATCACCTCTGGTCTTATTGCTTCTGGTAACAACGTGACCCTCCATTGTGATCCCAGGAGTCAGAATGTGACTACTTACACCTTCTATCGTGGTGAGAAGATGATGTGCTCTGAGCCCCATGTGACCTGCAGGGGACCCTACCTGGACTTCACCCCAATAACTGAGACTGACAGTGGATCCTACACCTGCTCCATCCAGAACCCGGTCAGCTCCAGCACCAGCGACCCCCTGAGTCTGACTGTATCAGGTGAGCCTGTTCTTCATGGCATCCTTACCAATATCTAATTCCAATATCACTGGACCATTTAAGCCCCACCAACACTTTCCAGAAATATCTAGAAGACTGACCATTTTGTATATAACCCTCCCCTTTGTCATGACAATCCCATAGATATCAGGACTACAGATTGGTTCTCAGTGTTAAAGACTCTAATCCTGTAATATAAGGAGGATCTCTGAGTACAGTGCAATGTAGAGGTCTTTGTGTACACCTTGTAAGACCTGTTGTAGTTGATTTGCCATTGATGGATCGTCTGCCATTTTGGCGTGATGTCTCTAGGTTTTCAGAAGCAGAGAGGGCAGAGTCTCATCATCTTACCTATGTAAAGGAGCTTCAGCCTGATCCCACTGGCTTGAGATAATTTGCTACAAAAGCACAAACAGTCAGAAAATAGCAGTGTGACACTACATCTCAGAGGATACACTGCAGATTCTGCACAAAACACACATAGATATTATAGTCATAGAACAGCAGTATGAAGCTTCATCTCAGGATACACTGGAGATTCTGTAAAAATCACAAACATTGTATAGAGAGGCATTGTGAGAGCAGTGTGAAGCTTCATCTGACAGGATACACTGGAATTTCTACACACAGTACACACAGATAGTATATACAATTAGTTTGAGTCAGAGGAGAGCAGTGTGAAGCTTCATCTGATAGGATACACTGGAATTTCTACTCACAGTACACACAGATAGTATATACCATTAGTTTGAGTCAGAGGAGAGCAGTGTGAAGCTTCATCTCATGCGCTGGAAATTTTACACTCAGAACACATATAGTGTAAACAATGTGTGAGTCAGGGGAGAGCAGTAAGTTCTGGATTCACTGCAGATTCAGCACACAGCAATCAAAGATAATATAAACAAATAATATAAGCGCATACAGTACATTACTGTATATCTTAACAAATACTCAGTATATTTCATTAAATACACTGGAGATTCTGTACACAGCACACACCAAAAATATGGACATGTAGTGTGAGTCAGGGGAGAGGATTGTAAAGCTGCATATAAAAATCCTTGAGATTCTGCACACACAGATAGTATAGACAGGCAGTGTGAGTTTTGTGATAGCGAAGTCTCAAAGGAATACACTGAAAATTCTGCACACAACACAGATATAGTATAGTATACGCAAACATGTCTCTAGGAATACACTGAGATTATGCACAGAGCACTCACAGTATATACAGTCAGTGTGAGTTTGGAAACTTTTGTAGCTTGGCAGTTCCACACTGTACAGACTCACCTTTCATATTATTGCGCTTTTTGGTTCTTTAGATAAAGCTGAATTATATTTTCAGCAGCTCTTTATTTATGAGGGGAACATAGAAAGAACAAGGGGGTGTTGCTTGGTGAGGAGGGGCCTAGAGCTTCCAGGATGGATTTCATAGTCCACAGAAAGTCCTTCACACAGGGCTTCACAAAAAGCAGTGGCACCTCCTCAGATGTTAAGGTGGTCGGTGACTAATCTTCATCTATGTCCACAGCTCCAGTCTCGGCAGTGTCGCTGACCAGTAACACATCCGGAGCGCTCTGGGCAGGACAGGACTCGGTGTCTCTCTATTGCTCAGCTCAAGGGTCAAACATCACCTTCACCTGGGGCCTGAATGGACTTCCAGTGTCCTCGAGCCCTCCACATTACATTACCGGGGGGGATTCTCCTCCATCCTCTACTCTCACGATCAGCCCCATCCCCAAGACCGACACTGGATCCTTCATCTGTACAGCGACCAACCAGCTGAATAGTCAGACCAGTCCGGAGATCAGCCTGACTTTATCATGTAAGTGCCATGTCCGGGGGGACTGTCTCATCAAACATGGCCCAAGGTTTTTTATGAGAAGCACATTTTTTTAAGATTTTTTTGATAATTTTATTTAAAATTTTTCACTGTCTTTAAAAAGTACAATATACTGCAATTTTAACTCTGTCCACTAAGCCTAATAACAACCATATATTTTTTAATTCTATAGGGGTTTTCATTGCAGTAGTGACCTCCTTTACATGATAAACAAGAAAGAAAGTATTACAATAGAAGATAACACCGATACAGATAACACCCATAGTGATCTTGCATTGCATCACTACTGATAATAAATTGTGTCACAACTTGTCCCTCTCCCTCACTCCACAGAGCATGTCCGGAAAACTCCCCTATAGACCTGAATGAGGTGGCTCCAGAATATTGCTGCCTAGGGATGTGTCACTGACCCTGCGGTACACATACCCCCCGGGGGTACACGGCTAAGGACCACTGGTCTATATTACATGCTGCACTGCATGCAGGCCCCTGCCCAGGACAGAAGCACAATCAGTTATGATCGAGGCGCTCATTGCAGTTACTGGCACCCGATCATGGGGATTCACGGACAGTTATTGGCACCCGACCATGGGGATTCACCGGCCTCCTATTATTAGAACATTCCTGGAGGATTTAGTCTCAATCGACCGTTTCATTTACTAAGCTGTATCTTATGAAGACAATGGACGGCCAATCCCTCTGCAAACCCCCGTGATTTCACCTTAAAGGAGTTTTCCAGGCAAAACATGTTGATGATCTGTAGTGGGCATGCTCTGTGACTGGTGAAGAGGGAGGAGAGCTATGACATCACCTACTATAAATGGTGGATTCTCTACAGAACAAGATGTGTCAATATTCTGATGCTCAGTTATCAGAGGAAAGCTGAGAGATATAATGAAAAGTTAGGGGGAAAATCCAAAAATGTATTCAAAAAGTTTAACTTAAAACTTTATTTAAACAATAGGACAATTCCTATAAGGAAATGATTTGTCCTGCCATTAGTTGGAGTGTTTCGTCACAGTGTTTCATGTTCTCTGGTGGGAGTCTGTTCATATTTCTTTTATTGGTTGTCCACTAGAGACATTCACGTTAGATAAGGGAGCACCTACCTCTAGATCCTTCATCTATCTGATAAGGAGCACCTACCTCTAGATCCTTCATCTATCTGATAAGGAGCACCTACCTCTAGATCCTTCATCTATCTGATAAGGGAGCACCTACCTCTAGATCCTTCATCTATCTAATAAGGGAGCACCTACCTCTAGATCCTTCATCTATCTGATAAGGGAGCACCTACCTCTAGATCCTTCATCTATCTGATAAGGAGCACCTACCTCTAGATCCTTCATCTATCGGATAAGGGAGAACCTACCTCTAGATCCTTCATCTATCTGATAAGGGAGCACCTACCTCTAGATCCTTCATCTATCTGGTAAAGGAGCACCTACCTCTAGATCCTTCATCTATCTAATAAGGGAGCACCTACCTCTAGATCCTTCATCTATCTGATAAGGGAGCACCTACCTCTAGATCCTTCATCTATCTAATAAGGGAGCACCTACCTCTAGATCCTTCATCTATCTGATAAGGGAGCACCTACCTCTAGATCCTTCATCTATCTGATAAGGAGCACCTACCTCTAGATCCTTCATCTATCGGATAAGGGAGAACCTACCTCTAGATCCTTCATCTATCTGATAAGGGAGCACCTACCTCTAGATCCTTCATCTATCTGGTAAAGGAGCACCTACCTCTAGATCCTTCATCTATCTGATAAGGGAGCACCTACCTCTAGATCCTTCATCTATCTAATAAGGGAGCACCTACCTCTAGATCCTTCATCTATCTGATAAGGGAGCACCTACCTCTAGATCCTTCATCTATCTGATAAGGAGCACCTACCTCTAGATCCTTCATCTATCGGATAAGGGAGAACCTACCTCTAGATCCTTCATCTATCTGATAAGGGAGCACCTACCTCTAGATCCTTCATCTATCTGGTAAAGGAGCACCTACCTCTAGATCCTTCATCTATCTGGTAAAGGAGCTCCTACCTCTAGATCCTTCATCTATCTGGTAAAGGAGCACCTACCTCTAGATCCTTCATCTATCTGATAAGGGAGCACCTACTTCTAGATCCTTCATCTATCTGATAAGGAGCACCTACCTCTAGATCCTTCATCTATCTGATAAGCAGCACCTACCTCTAGATCCTTCATCTATCTGATAAGGAGCACCTACCTCTAGATCCTTCATCTATCTGATAAGGAGCACCTACCTCTAGATCCTTCATCTATCTGATAAGGAGCACCTACTTCTAGATCCTTCATCTATCTGATAAGGAGCACCTACCTCTAGATACTTCATCTATCTGATAAGGGAGCACCTACCTCTAGATCCTTCATCTATCTGATAAGGGAGAACCTACCTCTAGATACTTCATCTATCTGATAAGGGAGCACCTACCTCTAGATCCTTCATCTATCTGATAAGGAGCTCCTACCTCTAGATACTTCATCTATCTGATAAGGGATCACCTACCTCTAGATCCTTCATCTATCTGATAAGGGAGCACCTACCTCTAGATCCTTCATCTATCTGATAAGGGAGCACCTACCTCTAGATCCTTCATCTATCTGATAAGGAGCTCCTTCCTCTAGATCCTTCATCTATCTGGTAAGGGAGCACCTACCTCTAGATCCTTCATCTATCTGGTAAAGGAGCACCTACCTCTAGATCCTTCATCTATCTGGTAAAGGAGCTCCTACCTCTAGATCCTTCATCTATCTGGTAAAGGAGCACCTACCTCTAGATCCTTCATCTATCTGATAAGGAGCACCTACCTCTAGATCCTTCATCTATCTGATAAGGAGCTCCTACCTCTAGATACTTCATCTATCTGATAAGGGAGCACCTACCTCTAGATCCTTCATCTATCTGATAAGGGAGCACCTACCTCTAGATCCTTCATCTATCTGATAAGGGAGCACCTACCTCTAGATCCTTCATCTATCTGATAAGGAGCTCCTTCCTCTAGATCCTTCATCTATCTGGTAAGGGAGCACCTACCTCTAGATCCTTCATCTATCTGGTAAAGGAGCACCTACCTCTAGATCCTTCATCTATCTGGTAAAGGAGCTCCTACCTCTAGATCCTTCATCTATCTGGTAAAGGAGCACCTACCTCTAGATCCTTCATCTATCTGATAAGGAGCACCTACCTCTAGATCCTTCATCTATCTGATAAGGAGCACCTACCTCTAGATCCTTCATCTATCTGATAAGGAGCACCTACCTCTAGATCCTTCATCTATCTGATAAGGGAGCACCTACCTCTAGATCCTTCATCTATCGAATAAGGGAGCACCTACCTCTAGATCCTTCATCTATCTGATAAGGGAGCACCTACCTCTAGATCCTTCATCTATCTGATAAGGTGCACCTACCTCTAGATCCTTCATCTATCGGATAAGGGAGAACCTACCTCTAGATCCTTCATCTATTTGATAAGGGAGCACCTACCTCTAGATCCTTCATCTATCTGATAAGGAGCACCTACCTCTAGATCCTTCATCTATCTGATAAGGGAGCACCTACTTCTAGATCCTTCATCTATCTAATAAGGGAGCACCTACTTCTAGATCCTTCATCTATCTGATAAGGGAGCACCTACTTCTAGATCCTTCATCTATCTGATAAGGAGCACCTACCTCTAGATCCTTCATCTATCTGATAAGGAGCTCCTTCCTCTATATCCTTCATCTATCTGAAAAGGAGCACCTACCTCTAGATCCTTCATCTATCTGATAAGGGAGCACCTACCTCTAGATCCTTCATCTATCTGATAAGGGAGCACCTACCTCTAGATCCTTCATCTATCTGATAAGGAGCACCTACCTCTAGATCGTTCATCTATCGGATAAGGGAGAACCTACCTCTAGATCCTTCATCTATCTGATAAGGGAGCACCTACCTCTAGATCCTTCATCTATCTGATAAGGAGCACCTACCTCTGGATCCTTCATCTATCTGATAAGGGAGCACCTACTTCTAGATCCTTCATCTATCTGATAAGGGAGCACCTACTTCTAGATCCTTCATCTATCTGATAAGGGAGCACCTACTTCTAGATCCTTCATCTATCTGATAAGGAACACCTACCTCTAGATCCTTCATCTATCTGATAAGGAGCACCTACCTCTAGATCCTTCATCTATCTGGTAAAGGAGCACCTACCTCTAGATCCTTCATCTATCTGGTAAAGGAGCTCCTACCTCTAGATCCTTCATCTATCTGTTAAAGGAGCACCTACCTCTAGATCCTTCATCTATCTGATAAGGAGCACCTACCTCTAGATCCTTCATCTATCTGATAAGGAGCACCTACTTCTAGATCCTTCATCTATCTGATAAGGAGCACCTACCTCTAGATACTTCATCTATCTGATAAGGGAGCACCTACCTCTAGATCCTTCATCTATCTGATAAGGAGCTCCTACCTCTAGATCCTTCATCTATCTGATAAGGGAGCACCTACCTCTAGATACTTCATCTATCTGATAAGGGAGCACCTACCTCTAGATCCTTCATCTATCTGATAAGGAGCTCCTACCTCTAGATACTTCATCTATCTGATAAGGGAGCACCTACCTCTAGATCCTTCATCTATCTGATAAGGGAGCACCTACCTCTAGATCCTTCATCTATCTGATAAGGGAGCACCTACCTCTAGATCCTTCATCTATCTGATAAGGAGCTCCTTCCTCTAGATCCTTCATCTATCTGGTAAGGGAGCACCTACCTCTAGATCCTTCATCTATCTGGTAAAGGAGCACCTACCTCTAGATCCTTCATCTATCTGGTAAAGGATCTCCTACCTCTAGATCCTTCATCTATCTGGTAAAGGAGCACCTACCTCTAGATCCTTCATCTATCTGATAAGGAGCACCTACCTCTAGATCCTTCATCTATCTGATAAGGAGCACCTACCTCTAGATCCTTCATCTATCTGATAAGGAGCACCTACCTCTAGATCCTTCATCTATCTGATAAGGGAGCACCTACCTCTAGATCCTTCATCTATCGAATAAGGGAGCACCTACCTCTAGATCCTTCATCTATCTGATAAGGGAGCACCTACCTCTAGATCCTTCATCTATCTGATAAGGTGCACCTACCTCTAGATCCTTCATCTATCAGATAAGGGAGAACCTACCTCTAGATCCTTCATCTATTTGATAAGGGAGCACCTACCTCTAGATCCTTCATCTATCTGATAAGGAGCACCTACCTCTAGATCCTTCATCTATCTGATAAGGGAGCACCTACTTCTAGATCCTTCATCTATCTAATAAGGGAGCACCTACTTCTAGATCCTTCATCTATCTGATAAGGGAGCACCTACTTCTAGATCCTTCATCTATCTGATAAGGAGCACCTACCTCTAGATCCTTCATCTATCTGATAAGGAGCACCTACCTCTAGATCCTTCATCTATCTGATAAGGAGCACCTACCTCTAGATCCTTCATCTATCTGATAAGGAAGCACCTACTTCTAGATCATTCATCTATCGGATAAGGGAGAACCTACCTCTATATCCTTCATCTATCGAATAAGGGAGTACCTACCTCTAGATCCTTCATCTATCGGAAAAGGTTGAACCTACCTCTAGATCCTTCATCTATCTAATAAGGGAGCACCTACCTCTAGATCCTTCATCTATCTAATAAGGGAGCACCTACCTCTAGATCCTTCATCTATCTAATAAGGGAGCACCTACCTCTAGACCCTTCATCTATCGGATAAGGGAGAACCTACCTCTAGAATCTTCATCTATCTAATAAGGGAGCACCTACCTCTAGATCCTTCATCTATCTAATAAGGGAGCACCTACCTCTAGATCCTTCATCTATCTGATAAGGAGCACCTACCTCTAGATCCTTCATCTATCTGATAAGGGAGCACCTACCCCTAGATCCTTCATCTATCTAATAAGAGAGCACCTACCTCTAGATCCTTCATCTA
Organism: Leptodactylus fallax; assembly: GCA_947044405.1. Taxonomy (NCBI): domain Eukaryota; kingdom Metazoa; phylum Chordata; class Amphibia; order Anura; family Leptodactylidae; genus Leptodactylus; species Leptodactylus fallax. Next base: position 91,476 of record CAMRHE010001253.1, read on the forward strand.
TCTAATAAGGGAGCACCTACCTCTAGATCCTTCATCTATCAGATAAGGAGCACCTACCTCTAGATCCTTCATCTATCTAATAAGGGAGCACCTACCTCTAGATCCTTCATCTATCTGATAAGGGAGAACCTACCTCTAGATCCTTCATCTATCTAATAAGGGAGCACCTACTTCTAGATCCTTCATCTATCTGATAAGGAGCACCTACCTCTAGATCCTTCATCTATCTGATAAGGAGCACCTACCTCTAGATCCTTCATCTATCTGATAAGGGCCCCCAGCTCCTTCACACGGAAGGGCGCCCTCCTCTAGATCCTTCATCTATCTGGTAAGGGAGCACCTACCTCTAGATCCTTCATCTATCTGGTAAAGGAGCACCTACCTCTAGATCCTTCATCTATCTGGTAAAGGAGCACCTACCTCTAGATCCTTCATCTATCTGGTAAAGGAGCACCTACCTCTAGATCCTTCATCTATCTGATAAGGGAGCACCTACCTCTAGATACTTCATCTATCTGATAAGGGAACACCTACCTCTAGATCCTTCATCTATCTGATAAGGAGCTCCTACCTCTAGATCCTTCATCTATCTGATAAGGGAGCACCTACCTCTAGATACTTCATCTATCTGATAAGGGAGCACCTACCTCTAGAGCCTTCATCTATCTGATAAGGGAGCACCTACCTCTAGATCCTTCATCTATCTGATAAGGGCACCACCTCAGCCACGGGCCCTACCTCTAGATCCTTCATCTATCTGATAAGGAGCTCCTACCTCTAGATCCTTCATCTATCTGATAAGGGAGCACCTACCTCTAGATCCTTCATCTATCTGATAAGGGAGCACCTACCTCTAGATCCTTCATCTATCTGATAAGGGAGCACCTACCTCTACATCCTACATCTATGTGGAGATCATTAGTCCTTTGACCCTGAATATTCAGGAGGACATATAATGGCAAGCTGGCCATATATCATGTCCGGGCTCAGTTCATTGGTTTACCCTTTGTCATTGTAACTTGTGTCATCTAACAGGGAGTCCAGAAGGAGATGTCACCTGTCTAGCTGTATCCGGTGATGATGAGTATGTCATGTTAGGCTGTTCATGGCGAGGAGGCCGCCCTTCTGCTAACATCACTATGATGTTCAACCACTCATTGACAACATCCAGGAATGAGGTGACCAGGAATGTGACCAGAGATAAAATTCTTCAGGGATCCAACCTCACCTGCCTGGGAGACCAAGTGGGAAGGATATCTTGGTGTACGGTGGTTCTTGGTGAGCTTCTTAAGCATTGGTGTTACAAGCTGAAAAGAAGACCCATGACCAGAAAAGACCATCTTATATGGAGACCTTTGGAAAGTGTTCTTAGAATATACCCATCAGCCACCACAGGTTCAGGTTCTCTATACAGTCAGTCATTTTTAGTGATGGGTGGACCTAGTGATTTGATTTATGAGTTTTGCCAACAAGTTTTAGATCAGTCCAAACCAGAAGGGCTGTTATTATACTCTAGTATAATAAGAGTCTGCATATTCTTAATGTACTGAGCTCCCTCTAGTGGTGAATGTATAATCTGTATGTACTGAGCTCCCTCTAGTGGTGACTGTATAATCTATATGTACTGAGCTCCCTCTAGTGGTGACTGTATAATCTGTATGTAGTGAGCTCCTCTTAGTGGTGACTATATAATCTGTATGTAGTGAGCTCCCTCTAGTGGTGACTGTATAATCTGTATGTAGTGAGCTCCTCCTAGTGGTGACTGTATAATCTGTATGTAGTGACCTCCCTCTAGTGGTGACTGTATAATCTGTATGTAGTGAGCTCCTCCTAGTGGTGACTGTATAATATGTGTGTAGTGAGCTCCCCCTAGTGGCGACTATATAATCTGTATGTAGTGAGCTCCACATAGTGGTGACTGTATAATCTGTATGTAGTGAGCTCCCCCTAGTGGCGACTATATAATCTGTATGTAGTGAGCTCCACATAGTGGTGACTGTATAATCTGTATGTAGTGAGCTCCTCCTAGTGGTGACTGTATAATCTGTATGTAGTGAGCTCCCTCTAGTGGTGACAGTATAATGTGTATATAGTGAGCTCCTCCTAGTGGTGACTGTATAATCTGTATGTAGTGAGCTCCATCTAGTGGTGACTGTATAATCTGTATGTAGTGAGCTCCCCCTACTGGTGACTGTATAATCTGTATGTAGTGAACTGCTCCTAGTGGTGACTGTATAATCTGTATGTAGTGAGCTTCCTCTAGTGGTGACTGTATAATCTGTATGTAGTGAGCTCCCTCTAGTGGTGACTGTATAATCTGTATGTAGTGAGCTCCATCTAGTGGTGACTGTATAATCTGTATGTAGTGAGCTTCCTCTAGTGGTGACTGTATAATCTGTATGTAGTGAGCTCCTCCTGGTGGTGGCTGTATAATCTGTATGTAGTGAGCTCCTCCTGGTGGTGACTGTATAATCTGTATGTATTGAGCTTCCCCTAGTGGTGACTGTATAATCTGTATGTAGTGAGCTCCCCCTAGTGGTGGCTGTATAATCTGTATGCAGTGAGCTCCCTCTAGTGGTGACTGTAAAATCTGTATGCACTGAGCTCCCTCCAGTGGTGACTGTATAATCTGTATGTAGTGAGCTCCCCCTAGTGGTGACTGTATATTCTGTATGTAGTGAGCTCCTCCTAGTGGTGACTGTATAATCTGTATGTAGTGAGCTCCTCCTAGTGGTGACTGTATAATCTGTATGTAGTGAGCTCCCTTTAGTGGTGGCTGTATAATCTGTATGTAGTGAGCTCCCCCTAGTGGTGACTGTATATTCTGTATGTAGTGAGCTCCTCCTAGTGGTGACTGTATAATCTGTATGTAGTGAGCTCCCTCTAGTGGTGACTGTATAATCTGTATGTAGTGAGCTCCCTCTAGTGGTGACTGTATAATCTGTATGTAGTGAGCTCCCTCTAGTGGTGACTGTATAATCTGTATGTAGTGAGCTCCCTCTAGTGGCGACTGTATAATCTGTATGTAGTGAGCTCCCTCTAGTGGTGACTGTACAGTCATGGCCAAAAGTTTTGAGAATGATACAAATATTAATTTTTACAAAGTCTACTGCTTCAGTTTTTCTAATGGCAATTTGCATATACTCCAGAATGTTATAAAGAGTGATCAGCTTAACAGCAATTACTTGCAAAGTCAATATTTGCCTAGAAAATGAACTTTATCCCCCAAAACACATTTCAACATCATTGCAGCCCTGCCTTAAAAGGACCACCTAACATCGTTTCAGTGATTGCTCCATTAACACAGGTGTGGGTGTTGATGAGGACAGGGATGGAGATCAATCTGTCATGATTAAGTAAGAATGACACCACTAGACACTTTAAAAGGAGGCTGGTGCTTGCCATCATTGTTTCTCTTCTGTTAACCATGGTTATCTCTAAAGAAACACGTGCAGTCCTCATTGCACTGCACAGAAATGGCCTAACTGGGAAGAGTATTGCAGCTAGAAAGATTGCACCTCAGTCAACAATCTATCGCATCATCAAGAACTTCAAGGAGAGAGGTTCCATTGGTGCCAAAAAGGCTCCAGGGCGCCCAAGAAAGACCAGCAAGCGGCAGGACCGTCTCTTAAAAGTGTTTCAGCTGCGGGATGGGGCTACCAGCAGTGCAGAGCTTGCTGAGGAATGGCAGCAGGCAGGTGTGAGTGCATCTGCACGCACTGTGAGGCGGAGACTCTTGGAGCAAGGCCTGGTCTCAAGAAGGGCAGCAAAGAAGCCACTTCTCTCCAGAAAAAACATCAGGGACAGACTGACATTCTGCAAAAGGTACAGGGAGTGGACTGCTGAGGACTGGGGGAAAGTCATTTTCTCTGATGAATCCCCTTTTCGATTGTTTGGAACATCTGGAAAACAGCTTATTCGGAGAAGAAGAGGTGAGCGCTACCACCAGTCTTGTCTCATGCCAACTGTAAAGCATCCTGAAACCATTCATGTGTGGGGTTGCTTCTCAGCCAAGGGAATCGGCTCTCTCACAGTCTTACCTAAAAACACAGCCATGAATAAAGAATGGTACCAGAATGTCCTCCAAGAGCAACTTCTCCCAACCGTCCAAGAGCAGTTTGGCGCTCAACAATGCCTTTTCCAGCATGATGGAGCACCTTGCCATAAAGCAAAGGTGATAACTAAATGGCTCAGGGAACAAAACATAGAGATTTTGGGTCCATGGCCTGGAAACTCCCCAGATCTTAATCCCATTGAGAACTTGTGGTCAATCATCAAGAGACGGGTGGACAAACAAAAACCAACAAATTCAGACAAAATGAAAGCATTGATTGTGCAAGAATGGACTGCTATCAGTCAGGATTTGGTCCAGAAGTTGATTGAGAGCATGCCAGGGAGAATTGCAGAGGTCCTGAAGAAGAAGGGTCAACACTGCAAATATTGACTTGCTGCATTAACTCATTCTAACTGTCAATATAAGCTTCTGTTACTCATAATATGAATGCAATTCTATTTCTGTATGTGATAAAAACATCTGACAAACACACAGAAAAACCAGAGGGCAGCAGATCATGTGAAAATATAATATTTGTGTCATTCTCAAAACTTTTGGCCATGACTGTATAATCTGTATGTAGTGAGCTTCCCCTAGTGGTGACTGTATAATCTCTATGTAGTGAGCTCCCTCTAGTGGTGACTGTATAATCTGTATGTAGTGAGGTCCCCCTAGTAGTGACTGTATAATCTGTATGTAGTGAGCTCCCTCTAGTGGTGACTGTATAATCTGTATGTAGTGAGCTCCCTCTAGTGGTGACTGTATAATCTGTATGTAGTGAGCTCCCTCTAGTGGTGACTGTATAATCTGTATGTAGTGAGCTCCCTCTAGTGGTGACTGTATAATCTGTATGTAGTGAGGTCCCCCTAGTAGTGACTGTATAATCTGTATGTAGTGAGCTCCCTCTAGTGGTGACTGTATAATCTGTATGTAGTGAGCTCCCTCTAGTGGTGACTGTATAATCTGTATGTAGTGAGCTCCCTCTAGTGGTGACTGTATAATCTGTATGTAGTGAGCTCCCTCTAGTGGTGACTGTATAATCTGTATGTAGTGAGCTTCCTCTAGTGGTGACTGTATAATCTGTATGTAGTGAGCTCCTCCTGGTGGTGGCTGTATAATCTGTATGTAGTGAGCTCCTCCTGGTGGTGACTGTATAATCTGTATGTATTGAGCTTCCCCTAGTGGTGACTGTATAATCTGTATGTAGTGAGCTCCCCCTAGTGGTGGCTGTATAATCTGTATGCAGTGAGCTCCCTCTAGTGGTGACTGTAAAATCTGTATGCACTGAGCTCCCTCCAGTGGTGACTGTATAATCTGTATGTAGTGAGCTCCCCCTAGTGGTGACTGTATATTCTGTATGTAGTGAGCTCCTCCTAGTGGTGACTGTATAATCTGTATGTAGTGAGCTCCTCCTAGTGGTGACTGTATAATCTGTATGTAGTGAGCTCCCTTTAGTGGTGGCTGTATAATCTGTATGTAGTGAGCTCCCCCTAGTGGTGACTGTATATTCTGTATGTAGTGAGCTCCTCCTAGTGGTGACTGTATAATCTGTATGTAGTGAGCTCCCTCTAGTGGTGACTGTATAATCTGTATGTAGTGAGCTCCCTCTAGTGGTGACTGTATAATCTGTATGTAGTGAGCTCCCTCTAGTGGTGACTGTATAATCTGTATGTAGTGAGCTCCCTCTAGTGGCGACTGTATAATCTGTATGTAGTGAGCTCCCTCTAGTGGTGACTGTACAGTCATGGCCAAAAGTTTTGAGAATGATACAAATATTAATTTTTACAAAGTCTACTGCTTCAGTTTTTCTAATGGCAATTTGCATATACTCCAGAATGTTATAAAGAGTGATCAGCTTAACAGCAATTACTTGCAAAGTCAATATTTGCCTAGAAAATGAACTTTATCCCCCAAAACACATTTCAACATCATTGCAGCCCTGCCTTAAAAGGACCACCTAACATCGTTTCAGTGATTGCTCCATTAACACAGGTGTGGGTGTTGATGAGGACAGGGATGGAGATCAATCTGTCATGATTAAGTAAGAATGACACCACTAGACACTTTAAAAGGAGGCTGGTGCTTGCCATCATTGTTTCTCTTCTGTTAACCATGGTTATCTCTAAAGAAACACGTGCAGTCCTCATTGCACTGCACAGAAATGGCCTAACTGGGAAGAGTATTGCAGCTAGAAAGATTGCACCTCAGTCAACAATCTATCGCATCATCAAGAACTTCAAGGAGAGAGGTTCCATTGGTGCCAAAAAGGCTCCAGGGCGCCCAAGAAAGACCAGCAAGCGGCAGGACCGTCTCTTAAAAGTGTTTCAGCTGCGGGATGGGGCTACCAGCAGTGCAGAGCTTGCTGAGGAATGGCAGCAGGCAGGTGTGAGTGCATCTGCACGCACTGTGAGGCGGAGACTCTTGGAGCAAGGCCTGGTCTCAAGAAGGGCAGCAAAGAAGCCACTTCTCTCCAGAAAAAACATCAGGGACAGACTGACATTCTGCAAAAGGTACAGGGAGTGGACTGCTGAGGACTGGGGGAAAGTCATTTTCTCTGATGAATCCCCTTTTCGATTGTTTGGAACATCTGGAAAACAGCTTATTCGGAGAAGAAGAGGTGAGCGCTACCACCAGTCTTGTCTCATGCCAACTGTAAAGCATCCTGAAACCATTCATGTGTGGGGTTGCTTCTCAGCCAAGGGAATCGGCTCTCTCACAGTCTTACCTAAAAACACAGCCATGAATAAAGAATGGTACCAGAATGTCCTCCAAGAGCAACTTCTCCCAACCGTCCAAGAGCAGTTTGGCGCTCAACAATGCCTTTTCCAGCATGATGGAGCACCTTGCCATAAAGCAAAGGTGATAACTAAATGGCTCAGGGAACAAAACATAGAGATTTTGGGTCCATGGCCTGGAAACTCCCCAGATCTTAATCCCATTGAGAACTTGTGGTCAATCATCAAGAGACGGGTGGACAAACAAAAACCAACAAATTCAGACAAAATGAAAGCATTGATTGTGCAAGAATGGACTGCTATCAGTCAGGATTTGGTCCAGAAGTTGATTGAGAGCATGCCAGGGAGAATTGCAGAGGTCCTGAAGAAGAAGGGTCAACACTGCAAATATTGACTTGCTGCATTAACTCATTCTAACTGTCAATATAAGCTTCTGTTACTCATAATATGAATGCAATTCTATTTCTGTATGTGATAAAAACATCTGACAAACACACAGAAAAACCAGAGGGCAGCAGATCATGTGAAAATATAATATTTGTGTCATTCTCAAAACTTTTGGCCATGACTGTATAATCTGTATGTAGTGAGCTTCCCCTAGTGGTGACTGTATAATCTCTATGTAGTGAGCTCCCTCTAGTGGTGACTGTATAATCTGTATGTAGTGAGGTCCCCCTAGTAGTGACTGTATAATCTGTATGTAGTGAGCTCCCTCTAGTGGTGACTGTATAATCTGTATGTAGTGAGCTCCCTCTAGTGGTGACTGTATAATCTGTATGTAGTGAGCTCCCTCTAGTGGTGACTGTATAATCTGTATGTAGTGAGCTCCCTCTAGTGGTGACTGTATAATCTGTATGTAGTGAGGTCCCCCTAGTAGTGACTGTATAATCTGTATGTAGTGAGCTCCCTCTAGTGGTGACTGTATAATCTGTATGTAGTGAGCTCCCTCTAGTGGTGACTGTATAATCTGTATGTAGTGAGCTCCCTCTAGTGGTGACTGTATAATCTGTATGTAGTGAGCTCCCTCTAGTGGTGACTGTATAATTTGCTGTGATGTAATGTTTGGGCTCCTCTCTTTCTTCTTCCATCAGAACCTCCGCAGTGCCCAAGACACAATAACAGCGCTGTTATAGACATAGAAGAAGGAGAGACAGTCGCCATGACAGTGTCTCTTGTGTCCGGACTACCTGCCGACTTCACCTGGTTCTATTATAATCCAGATCCAGTCCCTGTCCAGGATCGTAAGAAATTCATGGTGGAGTCGAATAGCTCTAGATCCAGCCTTCTGGTCTCTGGGGCGACTGTGAGTGAGTCCGGAATATATGAATGTCGGGCAAAAAACATCATCGGTAACGAAACTTTCAACTTCAACCTCAGGGTGACATCACAAGGTAATGGCTGACATCATCAACACTACAGATCAAGAGATAACCAACAATTAGCGATCAATGAGCTGTCTCATAGATTAGTGATATATACTGTACATACTGATGTATATATAGACCATAGCTTAGTGATATATACTGTGGATTGATATATACTGTGTATACTGACTGCACTCTTCTTGTGCACTGGTCTGTATTATAGTTGTATTAGCAATTCAGCCGCTTGCTTTAGGAAACAGTCAGCAAGGTTGTTGACAGATCACCTCCACCCCCACCCCACCCCCAGTTTACCTGAGCTCATCTAATGCAGGGGGGAGGCCAAATGATTATACACAACATGGTGTAGCCAAAACTGTACAGACACTGAGAGAATGCTGGGAGATTTCAGCTCTGAGGTCTGCAGAATTGTGAATGCAGCTGTAGACTAGAGTACAGGCTGTCACGATATGATGTTTGGCTGGAGCTTTGTGAAGAGTGAAACTGTAAATGAAGAGTTAATATTTCTGGAGTATTCATACATGTGTCTCCTCCTGACCCACAGCTTCTGCTTCTCGTGGACTGAGCGATGGGGCGATCGCTGGGATTGTGCTTGGTGTACTCGCTGCCCTGATCCTCCTCGCAGTCATTCTGTTCCTCCTCATCAAGAGAGCTGGTATGTTGTCACTGTACAGAGGTGTCCGCCCTACAGACGGGAGAATCGGTTCATACCGAGCCGGATTGTCTTGAATATTCCAAGATCAGTTTTTAAACAAAACCTAACAAATGGCAATTCGCTTCCGATGAACAAAAACGGCCAAAATATGAAAAAACGTTCCTACTCACCTTCTGATAGCTCCTTTGTGCCTCCTTGTGGGGTATTGTGGGGTATTCACACTATTGTGAAGTCATACACCCAGGGCCACCACTGAGGTCTGTGATTGGGCCACCAGTGGTTATATGAGCCCAACAAGCATCATCACGTCTCCAAAGAACACGGGACGCCGCATGAAGGCACAAAAGAGGTAACAGAATGTGAGCATGAATGTTTTTTTTTATTTTTGTCACCTCACCTGGACCTCCACCTATTATACTGTGAGGTCTGACGAGAGAGAATAACAATGTCACTGCCACAAAACCTCAGCTGTGCTTGCCTCAGAGAGATAGAAATTGGAAAGATATGTTCCTAGGAGCCCTGACAGTGTCATACACTATGTATTATAGATATATAGTCCTAGGAGTCCTGACAGTGTCATACACTATGTATTATAGATATATAGTCCTAGTAGTCCTGACAGTGTCATACACTATGTATTATAGATATATAGTCCTAGGAGTCCTGACAGTGTCATACACTATGTATTATAGATATATAGTCCTAGGAGTCCTGACAGTGTCATACACTATGTATTATAGATATATAGTCCTAGGAGCCCTGACAGTGTCATACACTATGTATTATAGATATATAGTCCTAGGAGTCCTGACAGTGTCATACACTATGTTTTATAGATATATAGTCCTAGGAGCCCTGACAGTGTCATACACTATGTATTAAAGATATATAGTCCTAGGAGTCCTGACAGTGTCATACACTATGTATTATAGATATACAGTGCTGGCCAAAAGTATTGGCACCCCTGCAATTCTGTCAGATAATACTCAATTTCTTCCAGGAAATGATTACAATCACAAATGCTTTGGTAATAATATCTTCATTTAATTTGTCGTCAATGGAAAACCACAAAAAGAATTGTCAAAAAGCCAAATTGGATATAATTCCACACCAAACATAAAAAAGGGGGTGGACAAAAGTATTGGCACCCTTTGAAAAATCATGTGATGCTTCTCTAATTTGTGTAATTAACAGCACCTGTTACTTACCTGTGGCACATAACAGGTGATGGCAATAACTAAATCACACTTGCAGCCAGTTGAAATGGATTAAAGTTGACTCAACCTCTGTCCTGTGTCCTTGTGTGTACCACATTGAGCATGGAGAAAAGAAAGAAGACCAAAGAACTGTCTGAGGACTTGAGAAGCAAAATTGTGAGGAAGCATGAGCAATCTCAAGGCTACAAGTCCATCTCCAAAGACCTGAATGTTCCTGTGTCTACCGTGCGCAGTGTCATCAAGAAGTGTAAAGCCCATGGCACTGTGGCTAACCTCCCTAGATGTGGACGGAAAAGAAAAATTGACGAGAGATTTCAACGAAAGATTGTGCGGATGGTGGCTAAAGAACCTCGACTAACATCCAAACAAGTTCTAGCTGCCCTGCAGTCCGAGGGTACAACAGTGTCAACCCGTACTATCCGTCGGCGTCTGAATGAAAAGGGACTCTATGGTAGGATACCCAGGAAGACCCCACTTCTGACCCAGAGACATAAAAAAGCCAAAACTTACCTGAGAAAGCCAAAAACTTTTTGGAAGAATGTTCTCTGGTCAGATGAGACAAAAGTAGAGCTTTTTGGGAAAAGGCATCAACATAGAGTTTACAGGAAAAAAAAAAAGAGGCCTTCAAAGAAAAGAACACGGTCCCTACAGTCAAACATGGCGGAGGTTCCCTGATGTTTTGGGGTTGCTTTGCTGCCTCTGGCACTGGACTGCTTGACCGTGTGCATGGCATTATGAAGTCTGCAGCATAATGTAGGGCCCAGTGTGAGAAAGCTGGGTCTCCCTCAGAGGTCATGGGTTTTCCAGCAGGACAATGACCCAAAACACACTTCAAAAAGCACTAGAAAATGGTTTGAGAGAAAGCACTGGAGACTTGTAAAGTGGCAGCAATGAGTCCAGACCTGAATCCCATAGAACACCCAAGGAGAGATCTCACAATGGCAGTTTGGAGAAGGCGCCCTTCACATCTCAGGGACCTGGAGAAATTCCAGCAGAGCATTGGAAGAAACTCATTGATGGTTACCGGAAGCGGTTGTTCGCAGTTATTTTGTCTAAAGGTTGTGCTACCAAGTATTAGGCTGAGGGTGCCAATACATTTGTCCAGCCCATTTTTGGAGTTTTGTGTAAAATGATCAATGATTTGACTTTTTTTTTCATTCTCTTTTGTGAATGAAGATATTATTACCAAAGCGTTTGTGATTGCAATCATTTTCTGGAAGAAATTGAGTATTATCTAACAGAATTGCAGGAGTGCCAATACTTTTGACCAGCACTGTATAGTCCTAGGAGCCCTGACAGTGTCATACACTATGTATTATAGATATATAGTCCTAGGAGTTTTGACGTCATACACTATGATTCATAGATTTATTATTTATTTATTATGCTTACTTATATAGCGCCATCATATTCCGCAGCGCTTTACAGACATTGACAGTCACTGTCCCATATAGGGCTCACAATCTACATACCCTATCAGTATGTTTTTGGAGTGTGGGAGGAAACCGGAGGAAACCCACGCAAACACGGGGAGAACATGCAAACTCCTTGCAGATGTTGTCCTTGGCAGGATTCGAACCCTGGACTCCAGTGCTGCAAGGCTGCAGTGCTAACCACTGAGCCACCGTGCTTCCCAATATATAGTCCTAGAAGCCCTGACAGTGTCATACACTATGTATTATAGATATATAGTCCTAGGAGCCCTGACAGTGTCATACACTATGTTTTATAGATATATAGTATCCTAGGAGCCCTGACAGTGTCATACACTATTTATTATAGATATATAGTCCTAGGAGCCCTGACAGTGTCATACACTATGATTTATAGATGTATAGTCCTAGGAGCCCTGACAGTGTCATACACTATGTATTATAGATATATACTCCTAGGAGCCCTGACAGTGTCATACACTATGTTTTATAGATATAGAGTCCTAGGAGTCCTGACAGTGTCATACACTATGATTTATAGATATATAGTATCCTAGGAGCCTTGACAGTGTCATACACTATGTTTTATAGATATAGAGTCCTAGGAGTCCTGACAGTGTCATACACTATGATTTATAGATATATAGTATCCTAGGAGCCTTCACAGTGTCATACACTATGTATTATAGATATATAGTCCTAAGAGCCCTGACAGTGTCATACACTATGTATTATAGATATATAGTCCTAGGAGCCCTGACAGTGTCATACACTATGTATTATAGATATATAATCCTAGGAGCCCTGACAGTGTCATACACTATGTTTTATAGATATATAGTCCTAGGAGCCCTGACAGTGTCATACACTATGATTTATAGATATATAGTATCCTAGGAGCCCTGACAGTGTCATACACTATGTATTATAGATATAGTCCTAGGAGTCCTGACAGTGTCATACACTATGTATTATAGATATATAGTCCTAGGAGTCCTGACAGTGTCATACACTATGTATTATAGATATATAGTCCTAGGAGCCCTAAGAGTAATTTACACTGGGATGTAATGATCAGGGCAGAGGGGGAGGCTCCTGCTGCAGCTAGAGACAGGCCGGTGCTGGGCTGGGACTCGTCTAATCTCCTGGGACATGGAGAAAGTGCTTTATAGATTTCTCAGCTATAATTGTAAAATGACACAAAACAACATCAAAGGAAATGAAGAGATGACGAAAAGAAGCAAGAAGGATATGAATGGAAGGAAGGAGGAGAAGGAGGGAGGAAAAGAAGAGGATAGAAAGGGAGAAGGGTGGAGGGAGAAGAGGTGAAATAAAAAGACATAGGGAAGAGATGAAGGGAAGAAGAGGTTAAAGGAGGAGATGAAGGAGTGAAAGAGGAAGGGAAGAGACAAACGGAGGAGATGAAGCATGGAAAAAATATAGGGAAGAAAAGATTAGAGGAGAAGATAAAAGGAAGAAGAGATGAAAAAGGAAAAGAGGAAGAGAAAAAGGGAGGAGAAGACAGAAGGAGGAAAGGATGGGAGGAAGAGATGACAGGAGAAGATGAAGGGCGGAGGAGGAGTAGAGATGTTAGTAAAGAGATTTCCTATTGATTTAGTGCTTGATTATTGGCCCTTGCCATTGTGTGCCCAGGGGCCCGGATCCCTCAGCTCATTGCACCATTTCGGCCACTGCTCTTAGTTTTGTCTTCTGTTTCTGACTCTGCTAAACTAATTCAATGTGACATCTAAAGACAAACAACCTGACATGAAAGGCGAAATACGGGGAACACGGGTGACCGACCCCCAGGACAGACAACACATGTATGATCCCTGGGGGCCCCACAAATCACCAGTACAGGGGCCCCGAGCACCTCCATATGGAGGAGTCTTTATGTAGGGTTGGTCTGCTCGATGTCCCCGGGCGGGCCGGGGCGCCGTATACTGAGTTCGGCTGTGTCTGTCATGGTGGATTTGATTATTTTTCTGGATTTCTGTGTATTTGGTCAATTATTTTACTTTCCTGACCCAATAACTGAAGTTTCTGTGTCTGAATTAGTTTCTTTTATCTCTGATCTTTCTATAATTTACAGTCATTTCTGCTTAATCCTTTCATATTGGCACATTCAGAGAGTAAATCTACATAAAGCTCAGGCAATTCTGTGAAATTTTTACCCTTAGGTAGACCCATAGTATCTGGAATAGGGAGTCTCATGATGAATTTGGGCATATATATAGATCGTATTTTACAGCCCTTTGTCGAGTCTTTACCATCATACATAAGGGATACTTCAGATTTACTTAGACGTTTAGAGGGACTTAGTCTGGAGGATGATATGATTCTAGCCTCCATAGATGAGAATGAGAGATATCCGAATGGAACCACACAATTCTTTTGTCTTGGAAATTCTGCGGTTTTCTTTAACTAGAAATTATTTTGTTTTTGGCGGCCATTTTTTCCACCAGCTCAGGGGCACCGCCATGGGGAGTCCATGTGCCCCTGGCTATGCCAACTTGCTCCTGGGCAGGTGGGAGAGCAGTGTTGTCACCTCGGATGACCTCAGCCAGTGGCAGGACAACATCTGCCTCTGGCTGAGGTACATAGATGATATTTTTGTTCTCTGGCGAGGGACAGGTGAGGCATTCACAGAGTGGAGTAGGGATAGTCTCCCTTTTCTGGATGTTTTGATTACAAGGGGCTTTGATAACACCATACAAACACAAATTTTTAGGAAAAAGACCTCCACCAATAGTTTATTGAGGTGGGAGAGTGCACATTCGGAACCTTTAAAGCGAGGTATACCTAAAGGACAATATCTTAGGGCAAGAAGGAATTGTTCAGGGTTAACTACTTTTAAAAAACAAGCGGATGATTTACGTATTTGCTTTATTGATAGGGGTTATCCGGATCTCCCTTTGAAAAAGGCATTTAAAACAGCCATTGAAAGTGATCGCAGTACTCTTTTACAACCAAGAAAAGAGAGAAGAATGTCAGATACTAACACACAATTTAGAATTGTTGGTACATTCGATATGGAACACTTGAGAGTGAAAAAGATCTTTCAAAAATATTGGTGGGTCCTTCAACAGGATCAGGATCTTAATAAAGTTATTCCTCCAACTCCGAGTATTACATATAGGAGGGGTCAAAACTTAAAAGATCGACTAGTGAGTTGCCATTTTGTTGATAAAATGGTGGAACCCATGTGGCTGGACCGAAAACCCATAGGCAATATTCGATGTGATACATGTATAGCCTGTGATCAAATGAGTAGAACCAAAGCTATCACATGTTCTGCCACAGGGGCTGTCTTCTCATTGAAAGAATTTATTAACTGCAAAACTAAAGGGGTGATATATGTCGCACAATGTAACTGACCCCTTGATTACGTGGGGAAAAACAAAACGTGAGTTCAGGAGCCGTATGAGGGATCACTATAATGACATATATAACCGACGTGACACCCCTTTAGCGAGACATGCAACTGAGAAACACAGGAGTGATCCCACTTGTTTTAAATTTTGTGGTATACAGACAGTACAGCCTTCTTTAAGAGGTGGAGATTGGAATCGATTGATACTTCAGAAGGAATGTAAATGGATATATACCTTTAAATCTATCCAACCTTTTGGCCTCAATGAGAACATATCTTTTGGCCGTTTTCTTTAATGATTAAATGGCTGGTACAGCACTATGTACCAAAGGGACAAATTGTATATAGATGGCATATTGGTTTTCCCACTATGGTATAAAGGGGAAAAAAAAAAATATATATTTTTTTTTTATGCTGTGACCTATGTTATATCTGGAACCTTGGTCTCAATGTTACTTTTTAACAACTTCCTTTGTGCTGTGACTTATGTTCGATATCTGGAACCCAGGTTTTCCAATTAACGAGCAATAAGTCTGACTAAAGGCTATCCCCTACTATAACGCTGGGATTTACGTTTTATAAGTATGATTTGGGCTAATAGGTTATGTTGCTATACTATCTACCTATAGCTCTTTAAACGATATCCTCTATCCATTGCGTTAGTGCTGGGATTTATACGTAAATGATTCACTTCTTTTCAGCTGTTTAAATATTATCCTTTATTTTTCTGCTATAAGAGTGATGTCTGGAATATTTCAGATACCCGTCTTTAATCACAGCTGAACATTGTGCTCATTGAAACGCTTCTAAATTGCTCCCAATTCACACACAGCACTCTAGATGGTGGTAGCGTTTTTTTATTTTTTTGTATTTTCCTAATCTTTAAAGTGGTGAATAATTAGATAAGCCTGCCTTATATACAATCAACAACAAAGACTTTTTAATTCACTTTAGGGTGTGTGTTCAGTCAAATTTTATTTCTTATATTATTAAAAGTTGTTTTATTTATAAAATGTTATGAAAAGAGACCCTCTTAAACTTTCTAGCTGCAATATACGAAATTGAGTCTCATTTATATCTTTATAGATTTTTGTATACAGATTTTTCTTGTTTTTTTCTTCCTTCACATTCAAAGGTAAAAAAAAAAGTTCTTCGCATTTCCCAGAGGAACAAACCGAGGATTATGCAAACTCCTGAGACGGCCATGTGACAGTCACCAGGGTGAGATGCGCTGCAGTCCTGGGTGCCCCCTGATGATGGTGGACTACATGTATTTACTGTACATATATGTATATATATATATATATCAGCCTCTTTGCCGCTCCCATCCCATCCCTTGATTGTATCGGCCTTGGCGGGCTCTGCCTGACACTGGTCACTAAAGTTTACTTTCCTGCCCTCCAGAATTCCCCTGTATACAATGTCATACATCACCTATAGTTATACGTGAATGGGACCCTATAGATCTGTTTGGTGCATATGATGGGAACTGATGCATATGACAGATGGATGCTACAAACGCAGTGTGAACAGTCCCTAAAACTGTGTAGCTTCAAGTGTCAACAGCAAAGTTGTGTGTACAGAAATAAATCTGTAATAAAATCTCCTGCTCCCTGGTGCACTGAGCATTGGAGTAATGTAATAGCCTAAACTAACCACAATAAAAAATTTGGGACAACGAGACCCAAAATGTGGTCTGTCACAGAATAAATTTACTGATCGGAGAATTTACTTTGTCAAAAATCTTTTTTTGATGCTGTTTACTTTGTGTGTACAGAATTCATCTTGTGACAAAACGTCATTTCATTCATGTACTGAATCATGAGATAAGTACCATGAGATAAGTATCATGAGATAAACACCATGACATAAGTATCAAGAGATAAACACCATGAGATAAGTATCATGACATAAATACCATGAGACAAGTATCATGAGATACATATCATGAGATAAACACCATGATTTAAGTATCATGAGATAAGTACCATGAGATAAACATCATGAAATAAGTATCATGAGATAAGTATCATGAGATAAGAATCATGAGATAAACATCATGAAATAAGTATCATGAGATAAGTATCATGAGATAAGTATCATGAGATAAGTATCATGAGATAAACATCATGAAATAAGTATCATGAGATAAGTATCATGAGATAAACATCATGAAATAAGTATCAGGAGATAAGTACCATGAGATAAGTATCATGAGATAAACACCATGAGATAAACACCAAGATTTAAGTATCTTGAGATAAGTACCATGAGATAAACACCATGAGATAAACACCAAGATTTAAGTATCTTGAGATAAGTACCATGAGATAAACATCATGAAATAAGTATCATGAGATAAGTATCATGAGATAAGTATCATGAGATAAACATCATGAAATAAGTATCATGAGATAAGTTTCATGAGATAAATATCATGAAATAAGTATCATGAGATAAGTATCATGAGATAAACACCATGAGATAAGTATCATGAGATAAACACCATGAGATAAGTATCATGAGATAAGTATCATGAGATAAACACCACGAGATAAGTATCATGAGATAAACACCATGAGATAAGCACCAAGATTTAAGTATCTTGAGATAAGTACCATGAGATAAACATCATGAAATAAGTATCATGAGATAAGTATCATGAGATAAACATCATGAAATAAGTATCATGAGATAAGTATCATGAGATAAACACCATGAGCTAAGTATCATGAGATAAACACCATGAGATAAACACCATGAGATAAGTATCATGAGATAAACACCATGAGATAAGCATCATGAGATAAACACCATGGGATAAATATCATGAGATAAACACCATGAGATAAACACCATGGGATAAATATCATGAGATAAACACCATGAGATAAACACCATGAGATAAGCATCATGAGATAAGTATCATGAGATAAGTATCATGAGATAAGCATCATGAGATAAACACCATGAGATAAGCATCATGAGATAAACACCATGGGATAAATATCATGAGATAAACACCATGAGATAAGTATCATGAGATAAACACCATGAGATAAACACCATGAGATAAGTATCATGAGATAAACATCATGAAATAACTATCATGAGAAAAGTATCATGAGATAAGTATCATGAGATAAGCATCATGAGATAAACACCATGAGATAAGCATCATGAGATAAACACCATGGGATAAATATCATGAGATAAACACCATGAGATAAGTATCATGAGATAAACACCATGAGATAAACACCATGAGATAAACACCAAAGTATCATGAGATAAACACCATGAGATAAACACCAAGATTTAAGTATCTTGAGATAAGTACCATGAGATAAACATCATGAAATAAGTATCATGAGATAAGTATCATGAGATAAGTATCATGAGATAAACATCATGAAATAAGTATCATGAGATAAGTATCATGAGAAAAACACCATGATTTAAGTATCATGAGATAAGTACCATGAAATAAGTATCATGAGATAAGTATCATGAGATAAACACCATGAGATAAGTATCATGAGATAAACATCATGAAATAAGTATCATGAGATAAGTATCATGAGATAAGTACCATGAGATAAACATCATGAAATAAGTATCATGAGATAAGTATCATGAGATAAGTATCATGAGATAAGTACCATGAGATAAGTATCATGAGATAAACACCATGAGATAAACACCAAGATTTAAGTATCTTGAGATAAGTACCATGAGATAAACACCATGAGATAAACACCAAGATTTAAGTATCTTGAGATAAGTACCATGAGATAAACATCATGAAATAAGTATCATGAGATAAGTATCATGAGATAAGTATCATGAGATAAACATCATGAAATAAGTATCATGAGATAAGTTTCATGAGATAAATATCATGAAATAAGTATCATGAGATAAGTATCATGAGATAAACACCATGAGATAAGTATCATGAGATAAACACCATGAGATAAGTATCATGAGATAAGTATCATGAGATAAACACCACGAGATAAGTATCATGAGATAAACACCATGAGATAAACACCAAGATTTAAGTATCTTGAGATAAGTACCATGAGATAAACATCATGAAATAAGTATCATGAGATAAGTATCATGAGATAAACATCATGAAATAAGTATCATGAGATAAGTATCATGAGATAAATATCATGAAATAAGTATCATGAGATAAGTATCATGAGATAAACACCATGAGATAAGTATCATGAGATAAACACCATGAGATAAGTATCATGAGATAAGTATCATGAGATAAGCATCATGAGATAAACACCATGAGATAAGTATCATGAGATAAACACCATGAGATAAACACCAAGATTTAAGTATCTTGAGATAAGTACCATGAGATAAACATCATGAAATAAGTATCATGAGATAAGCATCATGAGATAAGTACCATGAGATAAGTATCATGAGATAAGTATCATGAGATAAGCATCATGAGATAAACACCATGAGATAAGCATCATGAGATAAACACCATGGGATAAATATCATGAGATAAACACCATGAGATAAGTATCATGAGATAAGTATCATGAGATAAACACCATGAGATAAACACCATGAGATAAGTATCATGAGATAAACATCATGAAATAACTATCATGAGAAAAGTATCATGAGATAAGTATCATGAGATAAGCATCATGAGATAAACACCATGAGATAAACACCATGAGATAAGTATCATGAGATAAACACCATGAGATAAGTATCATGAGATAAACACCAAGATTTAAGTATCTTGAGATAAGTACCATGAGATAAACATCATGAAATAAGTATCATGAGATAAGTATCATGAGATAAGTACCATGAGATAAACATCATGAAATAAGTATCATGAGATAAGTATCATGAGATAAGTATCATGAGATAAGTACCATGAGATAAGTATCATGAGATAAACACCATGAGATAAACACCAAGATTTAAGTATCTTGAGATAAGTACCATGAGATAAACACCATGAAATAAGTATCATGAGATAAGTATCATGAGATAAGTATCATGAGATAAACATCATGAAATAAGTATCATGAGATAAGTATCATGAGATAAATATCATGAAATAAGTATCATGAGATAAGTATCATGAGATAAACACCATGAGATAAGTATCATGAGATAAACACCATGAGATAAGTATCATGAGATAAGTATCATGAGATAAGCATCATGAGATAAACACCATGAGATAAGTATCATGAGATAAACACCATGAGATAAACACCATGGGATAAATATCATGAGATAAACAGCATGAGATAAACACCATGAGATAAGCATCATGAGATAAGTATCATGAGATAAGTACCATGAGATAAGTATCATGAGATAAGTATCATGAGATAAGCATCATGAGATAAACACCATGGGATAAATATCATGAGATAAACACCATGGGATATCTCATGATACTCATGAGATAAGTATCATGAGATAAGTACCATGAGATAAGTATCATGAGATAAACACCACGAGATAAGTATCATGAGATAAACACCATGAGATAAGTATCATGAGATAAACACCATGAGATAAACACCATGAGATAAGTATCATGAGATAAACACCATGAGATAAGTATCATGAGATAAACACCATGAGATAAGTATCATGAGATAAGTATCATGAGATAAACACCATGAGATAAGTATCATGAGATAAACATCATGAAATAACTATCATAAGTATCATGAGATAAGTATCATGAGATAAACACCATGAGATAAGTATCATGAGATAAACATCATGAAATAACTATCATAAGTATCATGAGATAAGTATCATGAGATAAACACCATGAGATAAGTATCATGAGATAAACACCATGAGATAAGTGTCATGACATACAGATGCATCTCAATAAATTAGAATATCTGTGAAACGTTTATTTCTTTCAGTAATTCCATTAATAAAGTGACCTCCTATATTTTCTAGATTCTTTACACACAGAGTCTTCTATTCCAAGTGTTTTATTTCTGTAAATGTTGATTATGGATTACAGGGAATGTAAACCCAAATCTATGAAAATGAGACTATTGTAAGTTCAGTTCAGTCTTGTAAATTCAGTGTCACCTGCCAAGGTTTCCTAAGCCTTTAAATGGTCCCTCAGTCTGGTTCAGTAGGACACACAATCATGGAAGACGCTGATTATGGATTGTATTACTGAATTACTGAACTGAATGAACATTTCACAGATATTATAATTTATTGAGATGCACCTGTAAGTACCATGAGATAAGTACAATGAGATGTGTATAATGAGATAAGTACCAAGGTAGTGTGCTCTCCCTAGTGGTGACTGCAAGCTGTGTGATCCCCCTAGTGGTGCCTGCAGGTAGTGTGCTCCTCCTAGTCATGCCTGTAGGTGATGAGCGCCGGCTAGAGCTAACTGCAGGTAGTGTTCTCCCTCTAGTGGTGACTGTAGTTGATGTGCTTCCCTTAGTTGTGCCTGCAGGTAATGAGCTCCCTCTAGTGGTGTCTGCAGATAGTTAGCTCCCCCTAGTGGTGCCTGCAGGGTGTATTTTCCTCCTAGTGCTGCCTGGTGGCTTTGTGCTCCCCTTACTGGTGCCTGCAGGCAGTGTGCTCCCTCTAGTGGTGCCTGCAGGATGTGTGCTCCCTCTAGTAATGCCTGCAGGCTGTGTGCTCCCTCTAGTGGTGCCTGCAGGTAGTGAACTCCACCTAGTGGTGTCTGCAGGTCGTGAGTTCCCCCAGTGGTGCCTGCAGGGTGTATGAACCTCCTAGTGCTGCCTGCAGGCTGTGTGCTCCCCCTAGTGGTGCCTGTAGGCTGTGTGCTCCCTCTAGTGGTGCCTGCAGGTGATGTGCTCCCCTTATTGGTGCCTGCAGGTAGTGAGCTCCCCCTAGTGATGCCTGCAGGGTGTATGTTCCTCCTAGTGCTGCCTGGAGGCTTTGTGCTCCCCCTACTGGTGCCTGCAAGCAGTGTGCTCCCTCTAGTGGTGCCTGCAGCATGTGTGCTCCCTCTAGTAGTGCCTGCAGGCTGTGTGCTTCCTCTAGTGGTGCCTGCAGGTAGTGAACTCCACCTAGTGGTGTCTGCAGGTAGTGAGTTCCCCCAGTGGTGCCTGCAGGGTGTATGAACCTCCTAGTGCTGCCTGCAGGCTGTGTGCTCCCCCTACTGGTGCCTGCAGGTTGTGTGCTCCCTCTAGTGGTGCCTGCAGGCAGTGTGCTCCCTCTAGTAGTGCCTGCAGGCTGTGTGCTCCCTCTAGTAGTGCCTGCAGGTAGTGAGCTCCACCTAGTGGTGTCTGCAGGTAGAGAGCTCCCCCCAGTGGTGCCTGCAGGGTGTATGAACCTCCTAGTGCTGCCTGCAGGCTGTGTGCTCCCCCTAATGGTGCCTGCAGGCTGTGTGCTCCCTCTAGTGGTACCTGCAGGTAGTGAGCTCCCCTAGTAATGCCTGCAGGTGATGAGCTCCCCTAGTGGTGTCTGCAGGCTGTGTGCTCCCTCTAGTGGTGCCTGCAGGTGATGTGCTCCCCTTAGTGGTGACTGCAGGTAGGGAACTCCCCCTAGTAGTTCCTGCAGGTAATGAGCTCCCCTTAGTGGTGTCTGCAGGCTGTGTGCTCTCCCTAGTGGTGGCTACAGTGTGTGTGCTCCCTAGTGGTGCCTGCAGGGTGTGTGCTCCCCTTAGTGGTGCCTGCAGGGTGTATGTTCCTCCTAGTGGTGCCTGCAGGCTGTGTGCTCTCCCCCTAGTGGTGGCTACAGGGTGCATGTTCCCCCTAGTATTGCCTGCTGGCTGTCTGCTCCCACTAGTGGTGTGTGTGCTCCCCATAGTGGTGCCTGCAGGGTGTGTTCTCCCCCTAGTGGTGGGTGCTGCCAGAATTATCTCATGTAACTGTGTCTACATGAAGAGAGCAGGATATTTTGACTCCTATAAAGAATTCTGGACCTCTTTAGGTTATATAAAATTACATCCTAAGTAAAGAAGCAGCAAAGTTTAACTTGAAGCTGATAACTTGCTGCACTGTAATAAGTGAAGTCACATAATGAGCCACTGAAGTTTTTTGATTGTTATAATAATGGACGTTACCTGTTTGATTGACAGCATCCATTATTAACGTGGAGTCAATAAATAAGCTACCTTCCCCCATTATTACCCCAGGACCCATCACTATCAGAGGTGCTGGGAAGAGCCAGGTACAGTACTGGGGAGTCTGCAAGCTGGTATCACTAGGCTAGGACATCCCAAAAACCATGGGTCTTCTCTCCTTGGCAAGGCTAGGCTGCCACTTTTTCATTGTTCCTGGCTAATTCTGGAAAATGGTCAGACCTCACATTGTTTTTGTTTTTTTTGATAATTTATTTATAAATGCCTCCTAAAGAGAAGTATATGGATTAGAATTAGGAGAACTTTCGCCCCAACAATAAACCTGGTGGAGGCATAGGCGTACTCCTGTCTGACAATTGCTCCTTTACCCCAATCCAGCCGCTACCTGCTCTCACCCTCCCCTCCTTTGAAGTGCTCTCTGTTCGCATTTACTTGCCCTCCAACCTCCAACTGGCCGTCATATATCGACCACCAGGACCTACCGCTGCCTTTATCGACCACTTCACCCCCTGGCTAATGCACTTCCTATCCACTGACACCCCCACCATCATCATGGGTGATTTCAACATCCCCACTAACACATCCCACCCCCCCAGCTTCCAGTCTCCTGTCACTCACCGTCTCCTTTGGTCTCTCTCAGTGGTCCTCCTCTGCCACCCACACAAAGGGGCACATGCTGGACCTCATATTCCCCTGCCTCTGCTCTCTAGTCAACCTCTCTAACTCTCAGTCCACGCTCTCTGACCACAACCTGCTGACATTCTCGGCCCTCTCCTCTGTAATAGACCCCCCAACCCCTAAACGAACACGTCCCCGCAGGAACCGTAATCGCCTTGACATCTGCACGCTCTCAGACTCTCTCTGACCACTCGCTGACATATCCTCACTCCAGGACGCAGATACCGCCGCAGCCTTCTACAATACCACCAACACTTCAGCCCTTGACTCTGTGGCCCCCTTCACTAACACCAGAGCCCAACCAATCAGTAGGCAACCCTGGCACACTGACCTGATTAAAAAACTGAGATGTACCTCACAGGTTGCAGAACGCCTCTGGAAGAAAAGCCACTCCCAGGAAGACTTCATTAGGTATAAAGAGGCAGTTCTCACATTCAAGAACGCACTCACCTCTGCAAAGCAGGTCTACTTCACCATACTCATGTCTGCCCTATCCCGCAACCCCAAACAGCTATTCACTACCTTCAACTTCCTTCTCCATCCTCCTGCGCCCCCTCCGACATCACTTATCACAGCTGATGACTTTGCCTCTTATTTCAAAAGCAAAATTGACACCATCAGAGACAGTCACACCCTTCACCCCCGACATCCACCCCACCCAACTGTCCTGTGCTCTTCATCTCTAACCTGTTTCTCCGCCGTCACTGATGAAAAGCTCTCCAACCTAATCTCTAAATCCCACCTCACCTCCTGCGTGCTTGACCCGATCCAGTCACATCTCATCCCCAAATTCTCCGAAGTCTTTACTCCTGCCCTAACCCATCTCTTCAACTTATCCCTAACCAATGGATCCTTCCCTTCTGCCTTCAAACATGCTACCGTCACACCTATACTTAAGAAACCCTCCCTCGACCCGTCCTCTCCAGCCAACTATCGCCCCATCTCACTGCCCCCGTACGCCTCTAAACTGCTGGAGCAACACATCCACTTCGAACTATCCTATCTCTCGTCCAATGTGCTCTCTGACAGACTACAGTCAGGCTTCAGACCCCATCACTCCACAGAATCTGACCTAACCAAGGTCACTAATGACCTTCTAACTGCCAAAGCCAAATGTCACTATTCTGTCCTCCTCCTCCTCGACCTCTCCTCTGCCTTTGACACAGTCGACCATTCCCTCCTGTTACAAAGGTTCTCATCCCTTGGTATCACAGACCTGGCCCTTTACTGGATCTCCTCATACCTCACCAACCGCACATTCAGCATCTCCCACTCGCACACCACCTCCCCGCCACTCCCTCTTTCTGTAGGTGTCCCCCAAGGCTCCGTCCTAGGACCCCTCCTGTTTTCCATCTACACCCTAGGCCTTGGCCAACTCATAGAATCCCATGGCTTCCATTACCATTGCTATGCTGACGACACCCAAATATATCTCTCTGGACTAGACATTATCTCTCTGTTGTCCAGAGTCCCAGCATGTCTAGCAGCCGTAGCCTCCTTTCTCTCCTTCCGCTTTCTCAAACTCAACATGGAGAAAACGGAGTTCATAATCTTCACCCCTCCTGCCTTGTGATAACCTTAGACTCTGACCTATCCTTCAAGCCACATATTCAAACCCTCAACACCTCCTGCCACCTCCAACTCAAGAACATCCATCGAATCCGCTCCTTCCTCACCCCTGAATCTACAAAGATGCTAGTCCACGCCCTCATAATCTCCCGCCTAGATTACTGTAACACCCTTCTCCATGGTCTCCCAGCTAACACTCTCGCTCCCCTCCAGTCCACCTTAAACTGTGCTGCTCGCCTAATACACCTCTCCCCCCGTTCTTCATCGGCCGCTCCCCTCTGCCAATCCCTTCACTGGCTACCCATCGCCCAGCGAATAGAGTTCAAACTACTAACACTGACATACAAAGCCATCCACAGCCTGTCCCCTCCATATATCTCCGACCTAATCTCCCGCTACCTGCCCGCACGTAACCTCCGATCCTCCAAAGACCTCCTACTCCGCTCTGCTCTTATCAAGACTTCTCCCGGGCATCCCCCGTACTCTGGAACTCATTACCAAGACACATAAGACTGACCCCCACAATCACAAGCTTCAAGAAGGCCCTGAAGACTCACCTATTCAGGAAGGCCTACAACCTCCAATAACACTACTGTCACCACACCGCCATCTGTACAACCTCCAATAACACTACTGTCACCACACCGCCATCTGTACAGCCTCTACCCCACCTTCTGTCTCTATCCCTCTTCCCTCATAGATTGTAAGCCCGTGCGGGCAGGGCCCTCTATCCCACTGTGCCAGTGATCACTATTAGTATCATATTTGTTTTGTATATTTTGTGTACTGTATGTAAACCCCCAAATGTAAAGCACCATGGGATTAATATAATAATGTACAGCCCATGGAATTAATATAATAATGTACAGCACCATGGGATCAATATAATAATGTACAGAGCACCATGGGATTAATATAATAATGTACAGCACCATGGGATTAATATAATAATGTACAGCACCATGGGATCAATATAATAATGTACAGAGCACCATGGAAATAATATAATAATGTACAGAGCACCATGGGATTAATATAATAATGTACAGCACCATGGAATTAATATAATAATGTACAGATCACCATGGGATTAATATAATAATGTACAGAGCACCATGGGATTAATATAATCATGTACAGAGCACCATGGGATTAATATAATAATGTACAGAGCACCATGGGATTAATATAATAATGTACAGAGCACCATGGAAATAATATAATAATGTACAGAGCACCATGGAATTAATATAATAATGTACAGCACCATGGGATTAATATAATAATGTACAGAGCACCATGGGATTAATATAATAATGTACAGAGCACCATGGGATTAATATAATAATGTACAGAGCACCATGGGATTAATATAATAATGTACAGAGCACCATGGAATTAATATAATAATGTACAGCTCCATGGGATTAATATAATAATGTACAGAGCACCATGGGATTAATATAATAATGTACAGTGCACCATGGGATTAATGGTGCTATATAAATAAACAATAATAATAATAATAATAATAATATAACCCCAGTGCTGTACTATGTCACAATCGATATAAGTGACTACAGTTACTATGCAGCAGATTCCTGACAACCAGCCCGTCTGGTTCCTGTTCTTCCCATCAGCTGGGCCGCACCACGTTACCCCCTTCTCCATGTGAGCCAGTGTTTGCAGCCTGGACAGGTAATAGATGACGTTATCTGTGCAGATTGTGGGATCAGCAGGTATATAACAGGTAATAACATCAGGTGAACATCTTATCTAGTTACTGAAAAAAAAAAAAAAATCCATCATCTTCCTCATTGCCGCCTCCATAGAGCGACACAGACACGTCCTGCAGGTCACCTGTAACAAACCCTCTGCGCTAGTCACGATCAGGACTCTGCTGTATCAGTCACCTGGAAAGTGCCGGAACCTGATGGCTTTATTGTTCTGGAGTGTTCTACTGTCCACCATTGGTAAGATGAGACATCGACTACCGGGGGACTATATACAAGGGAGAATGGGGAGTAAGAGGCCGGACTGATATAAGCGTTCATTGCCATATGTCCTATTATATATGGGGAGCTGAGTGTGCATGTGTGATGGGCCGATGGTTGTCAGGTGATTGATTGGTTGTCAGCTATCAGAGGGTTATGGCCAGCTGGTGTCACAACCATCATCCGATACCCAACACTGAACCTGGACACTCCCAGTTATTGTTAGAAAGCCGATGAATTTATGTGTTCAAGATCAGGGGAAGACATTCAGTTACTAAGGGGCCCCTGCACAGTGGGGCCCAGTCTTAGTTGGTTCCATGTATTGTGAGGTTTTGTGAAGGAGCTGTATTGTTAGCAAACAAGAGGTTGAAGAGGTGGCCAAGGGGCTAATAACAATGGACTACGCAAAACCCAGGACTATAATGGGGAGCCAAGCTGGATCTATGGAGTCCCCCTCCATGAGCTGTATGGGGCCCAACTCTATGAGCTGTATGGCCCCGTGCGATCCCCCTCTATGAGCTGTATGGGGCCCACCTCTATGAGCTGTATGGGGCCCACCTCTATGAGCTGTATGGGGCACCCTGTCAGTCAATTCAGTCAGTCCAATTATCTAGCTGACTTAATTTATATGAATAAGGTAGATTTGGTGCAGTCCATTGATCTTAAAGCAGCTGATTTGGTGGTAATCTAATGATCTGATTGGGGTAGATTTGGTGGTAATCTAATGATCTGATTGGGGTAGATTTGGTGGTAATCTAATGATCTGATTGGGGTAGATTTGGTGGTAATCTAATGATCTGATTGGGGTAGATTTGGTGGTAATCTAATGATCTGATTGGGGTAGATTTGGTGGTAATCTAATGATCTAACAGGGGTAGTTTTGGCGTCAGACCCACAGATTTTTTTCATGCTCCATTCAGACAAATGGGAATGATTGACTTTCAGTCCCTACAATTAGAGCAGTGTGTGAATGCATCCTTACAGCATTGGCACCTCTCCATGCAGCCCTTGGGTCTGTCTGTTACCCCTGTACCCACACAGCTGCCCCCCTGATTTAGTCAGTGACTGATTCTCCTATTTGCTACCATTTCCTCTGATGTTCTCTTCAGGTGCAGGATCCGCTATCAATCTGTTCAATGGCACTATAGGGGAAGCAGCGTTCCTGTCTGGGAATACAGTGGTCAGCCCAAACCAGCAGATAGACTGGAACTTAGATGCTGCAGGGATTCTTATTGCATCTCGTCTTCCTGGCGGTATTATATCGTACAGCGATAGATGTGATGGAGGACAATGTACACTGTACGCAAATGGGACTTTGCGAATGGACCAGCTCACCCCAATGGACAACAGAACCTACACCAGGACACTTCGAGAAGGAGGGAGGAACATCACAGAACTAGTCCAGCTCAATGTCTACAGTAAGTACCACCTTACATTATAGAAGAGGTGAAGGGTCAGGGGTGCGTTACATAGAGGGAGAATAAACCTAAAACCTGAGCCACAATGTCCATGTTATCATAGAGGGCTGCTGACACCATCCCTCAGAGGTGGGGCTTATGAACATTTACATAAAAGGGGTGTGCCTTGTAACAAAGGGGCGTGGCTCAAATACTACAATAAAGAATTCACATGTTGGGAGATGCGGACCCGCCCTTAGACTTTTCCCTAATGCCCAGGTCATACAATATTTCTCTTGTCCTGCCATGTCCCCGGCCCATGTTTGGTGTTTTCCTGCCATCAGCTGAAATCTTTTGGTGCTGTCCAATTAGAAAACAATCTTATTGAAGAAATCTGTTTGCTCCTCACTTATTGAGTTGCCCTCGTCCTCTTTGCCTTTACATAGAGTTTGTCTCCATATTCACCTCGAACACATAAGTCTATGGAGAGGGGAGGAGGAGGAGGCTGGTAATGGATATATTGCCTCATTCTGTGCACTGGTAACATGTTATCTTGAAGTATAGCAGTGTTAAAAGAGCTACCAGACTCAGAATAGCAGAATGTAGCACCAGTGGTTATCTGCTTTCCACGGCCTCCTCCTCCCCCCTCCACTCTCCATAGATTTCTATGTAAAAAGTGTCTCAGCTTGATAAATGGAGAAGGAATCCGATTTCCTTAAAAAGTTTCTTTTATTTGTTTCATTTATGAAGGACACTTTAAGCGTTTGGTTTGTCTTCTCTGGTTTTAGACAGTTAGAAGTGAACAGGTCGCAGCACAAAGTCCACATGAAGGTGAAATATTTCCACGGTTCTTCCTCCTCAGATAACTTCTATTAGGAACTTCCTGATTACTTTTGAACTTTGATATTTTTAGGCTTTCAGATCAATCTGTTCCTTGTACAGGCTGAACATAAGTTGCATGTAAAGGTAGTATGAACAGTGGCCCGATGTGACTGCTGCCGCCAACTTTCAGTCAGCCCGGTCATGTTTCAGGTTGAACTGCTCCTATGTTTAAGGCTGAGTTCACACTGCATTGTTTGTCTGCGTTCATTGTCGACCATTTTTGAAGTGTTCCAGTGATTTCAATGGGATTTGGAGTGTTTTTCTGTCGCACGCTCCTATCTTCACCTAGTTAACTGTCGTTGAAATCAATCAGAGAATTTTTGAAGCTGCTTTTGGAGCTGTTTGTGAGACAGGAAAACCTAAAAAACAGCTCTAAAAGAAGCAGTGTGAACAGACACTAACAATCTGGTTTCTAGGAATATAGAACTGCAGCCGACTTGTCTTATATTACTCCATAGTTGCCAATAAAATTCTGGGAGACCCCACCCACAACCAAACTGGGAACACCCCAGTGGATGACCACCAACCACCCACTTTGGGGTTACTTTTACCTAAATCCTGCCCCTTTTTAGTTGCCACACCCCTTCCTGCCTATTTTCCTGAAGCATTTGCAACTTTGTATTATTTGTATAAAGTAGGCATGAACCTAATGTTTACAATGTAAGCAGCTGAATGTGGGCGGGGCTGCAGAGTGATTGACAAGTCCTGAGGTCAGAGGTCACAGTAAGTAGCTAATACAGTAATCATTTCCTGGATCCAGCGCAGTTATGTGGTAAATACCTGCAGAGAGCGAGAGCGAACGTCTAAGCACGGTTTTATCTTTATGGCTGTGTGTAATAAATCTCGGGTACGAGAAACTGCGCTGAAAAACATTAAAGGTCAAAGGTCCCTTAGAATGGCCGGGGAAGTCCCTGTAGATGAAAAATTAATACTCCTACAGCACACAAATGGTTAATAATGGTCCCCCCAGGCTGGTCCGATCCCGGATTCTCTGATGACCAAGAAATTCATTTCCTTCATCTTCAGGTAATAATTCCCGCAAATTTGACATGGAAAATAAATCCTTGGATCAAGGGGTCAGGATCTCCAGTCTGGAGGGGTCGTCTGTGATCTTTCTTCACATCTACATCCTGCTCTGACAGTAAAGAAGCTTTCCAGGCTGGTAGAAGCCACAGTGGATTGTTATAGAGACAGCCCTGAGTAGGAGGAGATCCTGGTGGAGATTATACATGGATATTAGATCGCCCCTCCATCTTCTATTCCACCGATTCCCAACCTTTTCACACTCGGGCCACCACAAAGTTTCCACAAAACACCCCTACCAAATAATTTGACAAAAAACATCCTAAGGACGCAGATGTTGCATGAAGGCGTGTGGTCGTCTTCCCAACCAGGCAGGTTTCCGTGGTACCCCTGATGGAAATCGCTGCTCCATCCAAACTATATCACCCCCCCAAAATATAGTCTTTATGGTCATTGTAGTTCACCCATGTCTGCTGTGGTCTGACCAGATATTTTTGTAATGCGGTTGAGCCCTGCTCTCATCTGTCCTCTGCACCTCCTGATTTCTCCCGCCTTGGCCGCAGCTGCCTGACACTGGTCGGGCACAGTTCACATTTCTTGTCTTCTCCCACTTAATACATATATCATTGCCTCTCTTTTCTGCAGATCTTCTCACTGCCCCATCTCTGAACGTTTCTTCCAACATTCGCCCAGTAGAAGGCAACAACCTGACATTGCTTTGTAATGCCGGATCCCAGATGGTCCTCAGTTTCTACTTCTACCGGAATGACCAAATAATGTTTTGTGGTGAGGACCATGTCTTTTGTGACATGTCCAGCCCCTTACTCTACTTCGATCCCATCCTGGGCAGTGATAGTGGACGTTACACTTGCGGCATTAGAAACCCTGTAAGCAGAGCCGTGAGCCCCAGCATCGACTTGGATGTTGCAGGTAAGAGCCTCGCAGGGTGGGGGACAGGCTGTTGTAGGATACTAGGGTAAGATGGGGGGAGAGTCCGACCATTCTCCACCATTTCTAGAATGGAAAAGTACTACAAATATCCTGTTTCAGTCTGGAGGGCCAAGCATATCTAAGTAGTTACCACCTTGGCCCCCTCATCTGTATGATTCTGGATATGGGGTGGACCCTCACTCACAGGTAGACTGACCCAAACATAAAAGCACACGACTACACCAACCACAGCAGGAGTCGGGGAGCATAGTTTGGGATTCACGGGCTAGACAGCAGTCGGGGGCGGCACACTCCGGCAGCCAGTCTATCAGGGGCAGTCAACTCCTGGGGCAACCATGAAGACCCCCACTCATGTGCTTAAAGGTGTTTGTGAGGGAAAGTGGAAAACGCAGGGAGGTTGGGGATAGAACAAAATAAAGAAGAAGCGATACTCACCTACCCATGGTCCTGCATCTGGTGGCAGTGTCCCCTTTCTATTCCAAACCTGCACTAGCTGGGCCAGAAGTGAAGGGGCACGGGTGATTGATGTGACCAGCCAATCTGACAAACTGGTCACATGGTGGGTACCAATGACATATGAGAAATGACATCACCAGTGCCTAATATGTGACTGCAGATGCAAGTGATCACCTGAGCTGCTTCACTTCTATCCCAGTCAGCTTAGTCAAAGAATGAAACCGGCGTACTACATCTACCAGGCTGGCCACCAAGTGATATTACATTTATAGAGGGTGATATTACCTATATAGAGGGTGATATTACATTTATGGAGGGTGATATTACCTATATAGAGGGTGATATTACATTTATAGAGGGTGATATTACATTTATAGAGGGTGATATTACATTTATAGAGGATGATAATACTTTTATAGAGGGTGATATTACATTTATAGAGGATGATATTACATTTATAGAGGGTGATATTACCTATATAGAGGGCGATATTACATTTATGGAGGGTGATATTACATTTATAGAGGATGATAATACATTTATAGAGGATGATATTACATTTATAGAGGATGATATTACATTTATAGAGGGTGATATTACCTATATAGAGGGCGATATTACCTATATAGAGGGTGATATTACATTTATAGAGGGTGATATTACATTTATGGAGGGTGATATTACATTTATAGAGGGTGATATTACATTTATGGAGGGTGATATTACATTTATAGAGGGTGATATTACCTATATAGAGGGCGATATTACCTATATAGAGGGTGATATTACATTTATAGAGGGTGATATTACATTTATGGAGGGTGATATTACATTTATGGAGGGTGATATTACCTATATAGAGGATGATATTACATTTATAGAGGGTGATATTACATTTATAGAGGATGATATTACATTTATAGAGGGTGATATTACATTTATAGAGGGTGATATTACATTTATAGAGGATGATAATACTTTTATAGAGGGTGATATTACATTTATAGAGGGTGATATTACATTTATTGAGGATGATAATACATTTATAGAGGATGATATTACATTTATAGAGGATGATATTACCTATATAGAGGGTGATATTACCTATATAGAGGGTGATATTACATTTATAGAGGGTGATATTACCTATATAGAGGGTGATATTACAGTTATAGAGGGCGATATTACATTTATAGAGGGTGATATTACATTTACAGTATAGAGGGTGAAATAACATTTATAGAGGGTGATATTACATTTACAGTAGAGAGGGTGATATTACATTTATAGAGGGTGATATTACCTATATAGAGGGTGATATTACATTTATAGAGGGTGATATTACATTTATAGAGGGATATATTACATTTATAGAGGGTGATATTACCTATATAGAGGGTGATATTACATTTATGGAGGGTGATATTACATTTATAGAGGATGATATTACATTTATAGAGGGTGATATTACATTTATAGAGGGTGATATTACATTTATAGAGGGTGATATTACATTTATAGAGGGTGATATTACCTATATAGAGGGCGATATTACCTATATAGAGGGCGATATTACCTATATAGAGGGCGATATTACATTTATAGAGGGTGATATTACATTTATGGAGGGTGATATTACATTTATAGAGGGTGATATTACATTTATGGAGGGTGATATTACATTTATGGAGGGTGATAATACATTTATAGAGGGTGATATTACCTATATAGAGGGTGATATTACATTTATAGAGGGTGATATTACCTATATAGAGGGTGATATTACAGTTATAGAGGGTGATATTACATTTATAGAGGGTGATATTACCTATATAGAGGGCGATATTACATTTATAGAGGGTGATATTACATTTATGGAGGGTGATATTACATTTATAGAGGGTGATATTACATTTATGGAGGGTGATATTACATTTATAGAGGGTGATATTACATTTAGGGAGGGTGATATTACATTTATAGAGGATGATAATACATTTATAGAGGATGATATTACATTTATAGAGGATGATATTACCTATATAGAGGGTGATATTACCTATATAGAGGGTGATATTACAGTTATAGAGGGCGATATTACATTTATAGAGGGTGATATTACATTTACAGTATAGAGGGTGAAATAACATTTATAGAGGGTGATATTACATTTACAGTATAGAGGGTGATATTACATTTATAGAGGGTGATATTACCTATATAGAGGGTGATATTACATTTATAGAGGGTGATATTACCTATATAGAGGGTGATATTACAGTTATAGAGGGCGATATTACATTTATAGAGGGTGATATTACATTTATAGAGGGTGATATTACATTTATAGAGGGCGATATTACATTTATAGAGGGTGATATTACATTTATAGAGGGCGATATTACATTTATAGAGGGTGATATTACATTTATAGAGGGTGATATTACATTTATAGAGGGCGATATTACATTTATAGAGGGTGATATTACATTTACAGTATAGATGGTGAAATAACATTTATAGAGGGTGATATTACATTTATAGAGGGTGATATTACCTATATAGAGGGTGATATTACATTTACAGTATAGAGGGTGATATTACATTTATAGAGGGTGATATTACCTATATAGAGGGTGATATTACAGTTATAGAGGGCGATATTACATTTATAGAGGGTGATATTACATTTATAGAGGGCGATATTACATTTATAGAGGGTGATATTACATTTACAGTATAGAGGGTGAAATAACATTTATAGAGGGTGATATTACATTTACAGTATAGAGGGTGATATTACATTTATAGAGGGTGATATTACCTATATAGAGGGTGATATTACATTTATAGAGGGTGATATTACCTATATAGAGGGTGATATTACAGTTATAGAGGGCGATATTACATTTATAGAGGGTGATATTACATTTATAGAGGGTGATATTACATTTATAGAGGGCGATATTACATTTATAGAGGGTGATATTACATTTATAGAGGGCGATATTACATTTATAGAGGGTGATATTACATTTATAGAGGGTGATATTACATTTATAGAGGGCGATATTACATTTATAGAGGGTGATATTACATTTACAGTATAGAGGGTGAAATAACATTTATAGAGGGTGATATTACATTTATAGAGGGTGATATTACCTATATAGAGGGTGATATTACATTTACAGTATAGAGGGTGATATTACATTTATAGAGGGTGATATTACATTTATAGAGGGTGATATTACATTTACAGTATAGAGGGTGAAATAACATTTATAGAGGGTGATATTACATTTACAGTATAGAGGGTGATATTACATTTATAGAGGGTGATATTACATTTATAGAGGGTGATATTACCTATATAGACGGTGATATTACATTTATAGAGGGTGATATTACATTTATAGAGGATGATATTACATTTATAGAGAGGTATTATCCCATATACGTCTAGATAGAAGCTGTATACACTAAACTGTAGGGATAGCAGGGGGCGGCAGGTAGAAGATAGTGTGACTGTAGGATCAGACTACACAGAGTTAGTTTGTAGTCTGTAACCGTGGAGACGCATACTTCTACATAGGAGCTGTATACATTAAACTGTAGGGTCTTTTAATGCCTACGTACAGTGTTGCATCCTTTTCTTCTCATTGCTTCTGATGTCTACTTACCTTTCACTTTGGTTTCTCGTCATTATATTTAGTGCGTGTATCTGGAGTGACCCTTCGCGGTAACACCACCGCTCCTGTCATCGCCAACAAGGAAGCCATCGCTCTTGTCTGTTCCTCATATGGCAAAAATGTCAGTTATGACTGGATGCTGAAGGGGTCACCATTGCCTAAAGACCCCCGATACATACTGACTGATAATAACGCTACTCTCCTGATCAGCCCAGTCTCCAGGAACGATGGAGGAGCCTTCACATGTACAGTCTTCAACTATCTGAACAGTGAAAGGAGCAACACGCTAAGTTTAACATGTAAGTATGTGTGTATCATGTGTGTGTATATCATGTGAGTATGTCTGTATCATGTATGTGTATATCATGTATGTATGCATCATGTATATGTATATTATATGAGTATGTGTGTATCATGTGTGTGTATATCATGTATGTATGCATCATGTATGTGTATATCATGTGAGTATGTGTGTATCATGTATATGTATATTATATGAGTATGTGTGTATCACGTGTGTGTATATCATGTGAGTATGTATGCATCATGTATATGTACATTATATGAGTATGTGTGTATCATGTGTGTGTATATCATGTATGTATGCATCATGTATGTGTATATCATGTGAGTATGTGTGTATCATGTATATGTATATTATATGAGTATGTGTGTATCACGTGTGTGTATATCATGTGAGTATGTATGCATCATGTATATGTACATTATATGAGTATGTGTGTATCATATGTGTGTATATCATGTATGTATGCATCATGTATGTGTATATCATGTGAGTATGTGTGTATCATGTATATGTATATTATATGAGTATGTATGTATCATGTATATGTATATTATATGAGTATGTGTGTATCATGTATATGTATATTATATGAGTATGTGTGTATCATGTGTGTGTATATCATGTATGTATGCATCATGTATGTGTATATCATGTGAGTATGTGTGTATCATGTATATGTATATTATATGAGTATGTGTGTATCACGTGTGTGTATATCATGTGAGTATGTATGCATCATGTATATGTACATTATATGAGTATGTGTGTATCATGTGTGTGTATATCATGTATGTATGCATCATGTATGTGTATATCATGTGAGTATGTGTGTATCATGTATATGTATATTATATGAGTATGTATGTATCATGTATATGTATATTATATGAGTATGTGTGTATCACGTGTGTGTATATCATGTGAGTATGTATGCATCATGTATATGTACATTATATGAGTATATATGTATCATGTATGTTTCCCAGATGAGCAAACTGTAGGGCTCCATTAACATGAATGTTTCTGCCAACAGGGTTTCCAGAGGGACATATTGAGTGTGGGGCGGAGCGTGTAGATCAGAGGGTCAGCCTTTACTGTTCATGGTCTGGAGGTAACCCATCTGCTGTGGTATCACTGATACATGAGAACATTACCCAGGGTGGATTTGATAGAGCGACTGCAGAAGTGCCCTACCACCAGGTCTCCCTCGGAAAGCAGCTGACCTGTACTGCAGACCATGTTGTGTCTAATGAAACGTGCTCACTGGTGATTGGTAAGAAGTGAAGACTGTAAGATATAACCATGTAGGCTGCAGCTTATTACATATCACTCCTCCATAAGGGCGAGACAGTCTTTATGCCCAATTACAGCAAATAGACATCATAGAAGGGTCGCCTGCTTGAGACCTCCCACAAGGAGCCATGGCAGAGAGTGAATAACAAGCATTTAGTATCCAGTTGCGCCCATTGGCTGTGCAGCAGGGAGTGTCCAGTTTGTAACACTCAAGGTACAGCCTTCACCTGCTATGGTCTAACGTCTTGTAGTCACACCAGGCAGGAAAAGTCTTCTACAATCTCCATTCCAACCATTGCAGTTATTTGTCAGTGTGGAGTGACTCTTGTATCCTGCAGCTTATATTGTAGTGACATCCTGCAGCTTGTATTGTAGTGACATCCTGCAGCTTGTATTGTAGTGCCATCCTGCAGCTTGTATTGTAGTGCCATCCTGCAGCTTGTATTGTAGTGACATTCTGCAGCTTGTATTGTAGTACCATCCTGCAGCTTGTATTGTAGTACCATCCTGCAGCTTGTATTGTAGTACCATCCTGCAGCTTGTATTGTAGTACCATCCTGCAGCTTGTATTGTAGTGACATCCTGCACCTTATATTGTAGTGACATCCTGCAGCTTGTATTGTAGTACCATCCTGCAGCTTGTATTGTAGTGCCATCCTGCAGCTTGTATTGTAGTACCATCCTGCAGCTTGTATTGTAGTACCATCCTGCAGCTTGTATTGTAGTACCATCCTGCAGCTTGTATTGTAGTGCCATCCTGCAGCTTGTATTGTAGTACCATCCTGCAGCTTGTATTGTAGTACCATCCTGCAGCTTATATTGTAGTGCCATCCTGCAGCTTGTATTGTAGTACCATCCTGCACCTTATATTGTAGTGACATCCTGCAGCTTGTATTGTATTACCATCCTGCAGCTTATATTGTAGTGCCATCCTGCAGCTTGTATTGTAGTACCATCCTGCAGCTTGTATTGTAGTGACATCCTGCAGCTTGTATTGTAGTACCATCCTGCAGCTTGTATTGTAGTGCCATCCTGCAGCTTGTATTGTAGTACCATCCTGCAGCTTGTATTGTAGTGACATCCTGCAGCTTGTATTGTAGTACCATCCTGCAGCTTGTATTGTAGTGACATCCTGCACCTTATATTGTAGTGACATCCTGCAGCTTGTATTGTAGTACCATCCTGCAGATTGTATTGTAGTACCATCCTGCAGCTTGTATTGTAGTGACATCCTGCAACTTGTATTGTAGTACCATCCTGCACCTTATATTGTAGTGACATCCTGCAGCTTGTATTGTAGTACCATCCTGCAGCTTGTATTGTAGTACCATCCTGCAGCTTGTATTGTAGTACCATCCTGCACCTTATATTGTAGTGACATCCTGCAGCTTGTATTGTAGTACCATCCTGCAGCTTATATTGTAGTGCCATCCTGCAGCTTGTATTGTAGTACCATCCTGCAGCTTGTATTGTAGTGACATCCTGCACCTTATATTGTAGTGACATCCTGCAGCTTGTATTGTAGTACCATCCTGCAGCTTGTATTGTAGTACCATCCTGCAGCTTGTATTGTAGTGACATCCTGCAGCTTGTATTGTAGTACCATCCTGCACCTTATATTGTAGTGACATCCTGCAGCTTGTATTGTAGTACCATCCTGCAGCTTGTATTGTAGTACCATCCTGCAGCTTGTATTGTAGTACCATCCTGCAGCTTGTATTGTAGTACCATCCTGCAGCTTGTATTGTAGTGACATCCTGCAGCTTGTATTGTAGTACCATCCTGCACCTTATATTGTAGTGACATCCTGCAGCTTGTATTGTAGTACCATCCTGCAGCTTGTATTGTAGTACCATCCTGCAGCTTGTATTGTAGTACCATCCTGCAGCTTGTATTGTAGTGACATCCTGCAGCTTGTATTGTAGTGCCATCCTGCAGCTTATATTGTAGTGACATCCTGCAGCTTGTATTGTAGTACCATCCTGCAGCTTGTATTGTAGTGCCATCCTGCAGCTTATATTGTAGTGACATCCTGCAGCTTGTATTGTAGTACCATCCTGCAGCTTGTATTGTAGTACCATCCTGCAGCTTGTATTGTAGTACCATCCTGCAGCTTGTATTGTAGTGACATCCTGCAGCTTGTATTGTAGTACCATCCTGCACCTTATATTGTAGTGACATCCTGCAGCTTGTATTGTAGTACCATCCTGCAGCTTGTATTGTAGGACCATCCTGCAGCTTGTATTGTAGTACCATCCTGCAGCTTGTATTGTAGTGACATCCTGCACCTTATATTGTAGTGACATCCTGCAGCTTGCATTGTAGTACCATCCTGCAGCTTATATTGTAGTGCCATCCTGCAGCTTGTATTGTAGTACCATCCTGCAGCTTGTATTGTAGTGACATCCTGCAGCTTGTATTGTAGTACCATCCTGCAGCTTGTATTGTAGTACCATCCTGCAGCTTGTATTGTAGTGCCATCCTGCAGCTTGTATTGTAGTGCCATCCTGCAGCTTGTATTGTAGTACCATCCTACAGCTTGTATTGTAGTGACATCCTGCAGCTTGTATTGTAGTGACATCCTGCAGCTTGTATTGTAGTAACATCCTGCAGCTTGTATTGT
Organism: Leptodactylus fallax; assembly: GCA_947044405.1. NCBI lineage: Eukaryota > Metazoa > Chordata > Amphibia > Anura > Leptodactylidae > Leptodactylus > Leptodactylus fallax. The sequence continues at coordinate 131,291 of CAMRHE010001253.1, forward strand.
AGTGACATCCTGCAGGTTGTATTGTAGTGCCATCCTGCAGCTTGTATTGTAGTGACATCCTGCAGCTTGTATTGTAGTGCCATCCTACAGCTTGTATTGTAGTGACATCCTGAAGCTTGTATTGTAGTACCATCCTGCAGCTTGTAATGTAGTGCCATCCTGAACCTTATATTGTAGTACCATCCTGCAGCTTGTATTGTAGTACCATCCTGCAGCTTGTATTGTAGTACCATCCTGCAGCTTGTATTGTAGTACCATCCTGCAGCTTGTATTGTAGTACCATCCTGCAGCTTGTATTGTAGTGACATCCTGCAGCTTGTATTGTAGTGCCATCCTGCAGCTTGTATTGTAGTGACATCCTGCACCTTATATTGTAGTGACATCGTGCAGCTTGTATTGTAGTACCATCCTGCACCTTATATTGTAGTGCCATCCTGCAGCTTGTATTGTAGTGCCATCCTGCAGCTTGTATTGTAGTACCATCCTGCAGCTTGTATTGTAGTACCATCCTGCAGCTTGTATTGTAGTGCCATCCTGCAGCTTGTATTGTAGTGACATCCTGCACCTTATATTGTAGTGACATCCTGCAGCTTGTATTGTAGTACCATCCTGCAGCTTGTATTGTAGTACCATCCTGGAGCTTGTATTGTAGTGCCATCCTGCAGCTTGTATTGTAGTGACATCCTGCACCTTATATTGTAGCGACATCCTGCAGCTTGTATTGTAGTACCATCCTGGAGCTTGTATTGTAGTACCATCCTGCAGCTTGTATTGTAGTACCATCCTGCAGCTTGTATTGTAGTGCCATCCTGCAGCTTGTATTGTAGTGACAACCTTCACCTTATATTGTAGTGACATCCTGCAGCTTGTATTGTAGTACCATCCTGCAGCTTGTATTGTAGTACCATCCTGCAGCTTGTATTGTAGTACCATCCTGCAGCTTGTATTGTAGTACCATCCTGGAGCTTGTATTGCAGTGCCATCCTGCAGCTTGTATTGTAGTGACATCCTGCACCTTATATTGTAGTGACATCCTGCAGCTTGTATTGTAGTACCATCCTGCAGCTTGTATTGTAGTACCATCCTGCAGCTTGTATTGTAGTACCATCCTGCAGCTTGTATTGTAGTGCCATCCTGCAGCTTGTATTGTAGTGACAACCTTCACCTTATATTGTAGTGACATCCTGCAGCTTGTATTGTAGTACCATCCTGCAGCTTGTATTGTAGTGACATCCTGCAGCTTGTATTGTAGTGCCATCCTGAACCTTATATTGTAGTACCATCCTGCAGCTTGTATTGTAGTGACATCCTGCAGCTTGTATTGTAGTACCATCCTGCAGCTTGTATTGTAGTACCATCCTGCAGCTTGTATTGTAGTACCATCCTGAAGCTTGTATTGTAGTACCATCCTGCAGCTTGTATTGTAGTGCTATCCTGCAGCTTGTATTGTAGTGACATCCTGCACCTTATATTGTAGTGACATCCTGCAGCTTGTATTGTAGTGACATCCTGCAGCTTGTATTGTAGTACCATCCTGCAGCTTGTATTGTAGTGCCATCCTGAACCTTATATTGTAGTACCATCCTGCAGCTTGTATTGTAGTACCATCCTGAACCCTATATTGTAGTACCATCCTGAACCCTATATTGTAGTACCATCCTGCAGCTTGTATTGTAGTACCATCCTGCAGCTTGTATTGTAGTACCATCCTGCAGCTTGTATTGTAGTACCATCCTGCAGCTTGTATTGTAGTACCATCCTGCAGCTTGTATTGTAGTACCATCCTGCACCTTATATTGTAGTACCATCCTGCACCTTATATTGTAGTACCATCCTGCACCTTATATTGTAGTGCCATCCTGCAGCTTGTATTGTAGTACCATCCTGCAGCTTGTATTGTAATGCCATCCTGCAGCTTGTATTGTAATACCATTCTGCAGCTTGTATTGTAGTACCATCCTGCACCTTATATTGTAGTGCCATCCTGCAGCTTGTATTGTAGTACCATCCTGCACCTTATATTGTAGTACCATCCTTCAACTTATATTGTAGTACCATCTGCAGCTTGTATTGTAGTGCCATCCTGCAGCTTGTATTGTAGTACCATCCTGCAGCTTGTATTGTAGTACCATCTGCAGCTTGTATTGTAATGCCATCCTGCAGCTTGTATTGTAGTACCATCCTGCAGCTTGTATTGTAGTACCATCCTGCACCTTATATTGTAGTACCATCCTGCAGCTTGTATTTTAATACCATCCTGCAGCTTGTATTGTAGTGCCGTCCTGCAGCTTGTATTGTAGTGCCGTCCTGCAGCTTGTATTGTAGTACCATCCTGCAGCTTGTATTGTAATGCCATCCTGCAGCTTGTATTGTAGTGCCATCCTGCAGCTTGTATTGTAGTGACATCCTGCACCTTATATTGTAGTGACATTGTGCAGCTTGTATTATAGTGCCATCCTGCACCTTATATTGTAGTGCCATCCTGCAGCTTGTATTGTAGTGCCATCCTGCAGCTTGTATTGTAGTACCATCCTGCAGCTTGTATTGTAGTACCATCCTGCAGCTTGTATTGTAGTGCCATCCTGTAGCTTGTATTGTAGTGACATCCTGCACCTTATATTGTAGTGACATCCTGCAGCTTGTATTGTAGTACCATCCTGCAGCTTGTATTGTAGTACCATCCTGCAGCTTGTATTGTAGTACCATCCTGCAGCTTGTATTGTAGTGCCATCCTGCAGCTTGTATTGTAGTGCTATCCTGCACCTTATATTGTAGTGACATCCTGCAGCTTGTATTGTAGTACCATCCTGCAGCTTGTATTGTAGTACCATCCTGCAGCTTGTATTGTAGTACCATCCTGCAGCTTGTATTGTAGTGCCATCCTGCAGCTTGTATTGTAGTGACAACCTTCACCTTATATTGTAGTGACATCCTGCAGCTTGTATTGTAGTACCATCCTGCAGCTTGTATTGTAGTGACATCCTGCAGCTTGTATTGTAGTACCATCCTGCAGCTTGTATTGTAGTACCATCCTGCAGCTTGTATTGTAGTGCCATCCTGCAGCTTGTATTGTAGTACCATCCTGCAGCTTGTATTGTAGTGCCATCCTGCAGCTTGTATTGTAGTGCTATCCTGCACCTTATATTGTAGTGACATCCTGCAGCTTGTATTGTAGTACCATCCTGCAGCTTGTATTGTAGTACCATCCTGCAGCTTGTATTGTAGTACCATCCTGCAGCTTGTATTGTAGTGCCATCCTGCAGCTTGTATTGTAGTGACAACCTTCACCTTATATTGTAGTGACATCCTGCAGCTTGTATTGTAGTACCATCCTGCAGCTTGTATTGTAGTGACATCCTGCAGCTTGTATTGTAGTGCCACCCTGAACCTTATATTGTAGTACCATCCTGCAGCTTGTATTGTAGTACCATCCTGCAGCTTGTATTGTAGTGACATCCTGCAGCTTGTATTGTAGTACCATCCTGCAGCTTGTATTGTAGTACCATCCTGCAGCTTGTATTGTAGTACCATCCTGAAGCTTGTATTGTAGTACCATCCTGCAGCTTGTATTGTAGTGCCATCCTGCAGCTTGTATTGTAGTGACATCCTGCACCTTATATTGTAGTGACATCCTGCAGCTTGTATTGTAGTGACATCCTGCAGCTTGTATTGTAGTACCATCCTGCAGCTTGTATTGTAGTGCCATCCTGAACCTTATATTGTAGTACCATCCTGCAGCTTGTATTGTAGTACCATCCTGAACCTTATATTGTAGTACCATCCTGCAGCTTGTATTGTAGTACCATCCTGCAGCTTGTATTGTAGTACCATCCTGCAGCTTGTATTGTAGTACCATCCTGCAGCTTGTATTGTAGTACCATCCTGCAGCTTGTATTGTAGTACCATCCTGCAGCTTGTATTGTAGTACCATCCTGCACCTTATATTGTAGTACCATCCTGCACCTTATATTGTAGTACCATCCTGCACCTTATATTGTAGTGCCATCCTGCAGCTTGTATTGTAGTACCATCCTGCACCTTATATTGTAGTACCATCCTTCAACTTATATTGTAGTACCATCTGCAGCTTGTATTGTAGTGCCATCCTGCAGCTTGTATTGTAGTGCCATCCTGCAGCTTGTATTGTAGTACCATCCTGCAGCTTGTATTGTAGTGCCGTCCTACAGCTTGTATTGAAGTGCCGTCCTGCAGCTTGTATTGTAGTGCCGTCCTGCAGCTTGTATTGTAGTGCCATCCTGCAGCTTGTATTGTAATGCCATCCTGCAGCTTGTATTGTAGTGCCATCCTGCAGCTTGTATTGTAGTACCATCCTGCAGCTTGTATTGTAGTACCATCCTGCACCTTATATTGTAGTACCATCCTGCAGCTTGTATTGTAGTACCATCCTGCACCTTATATTGTAGTACCATCCTGCAGCTTGTATTGTGGAGCTTAGACATGGAAACTTTAGAAGACAAAGGAAATTTTAATGAAACCCAATTACAAACTTGCTTTTGATCCCAAAATATATAAAAAAATCAATAATAATACATAAAACAGCTTCAGATTCTGTGCTGTATTTCTGTTGGGACTGATAATGGCCATGATATTGGAGGCAGTGAGGTCCATTCTTATGGATCAGCAGTGACCTCAGGAGGGGCGAGGTATGACGTACTGCACTCAGAGAGGCCAATTACAACATAGATTCGTCAAATCTACAAAATCTTCATCCTATTTTCTCAGATATTCCACAATCGTATGGGTTCACCAATGGCAGTAATAAAGCGGCCACCAAGGGGAGTAGCGCCTTCCTGTCTGTCAGTCTAAACACCGGGAAAGCTCGAGCTGCTCAGATCTTACCTGCAAAGTTCTCGTGGTTCCACCTTAACCCATCTCCATCCGAACTCTTCTCCAATGGAAACATTTCCATCATCTCCAACGACTTCTCATCATTTCTGATCATTTCACACATGAGCAAGGAGTTTAATGGACAGTACCTGTGCAGGGCCGAAAACACCATGGGAGGAAATTCCTTTACGTTTTTTCTCAATGTGGAGGAAGAAGGTAAGAAAACAAAATCATAGTGCTCAATGTCCAGTATACGAGGCGCACCATAGTGTAGTAGCAATGAATAAACTGAAAATAACAGCTCAAAATCCCTCACCGGAGCTTGTTGTGCTATAGTAGGTATATTGATATATAGTATAGGTCAGCTGCAGCGCCCCCCCAGTGCACTATATACATAGGACAGAGATACAGATTTATTTGGACAACGCGTTTCGGACAATGACTATTCCCTTCATCGGGTCAATTCTTGAAACACATCTACACTAAGCAGGTAATAGCAACCTAAGAGTATACGATGATGGAGATGAGGTCTAGTTTCTAGGTTGCTTTTACTTATTTTTTGTATATATGTTTAGATTTGACCTGATGAAGAAAATAGTCATTGTCTGAAACGCACTGTCCAAATAAATCTGTATTTCTCGGACATAGGGTGTTTGGGATTGGCAGGCTGGCGATCCTCCTGTTACATTTTGGTCTCTCGATTCCTTTTCACCTGTATTAGGAACACAAGTGAGTATGATGTTAGCCCTCTATACAGCTCAGGGGTGACCGTGGCGGGGGTATACCCTCCAGTCTGGGGCAACACGTCATTAATAGGCATCAGAGAGGACAGAAAAGAGCGACCAGACTAGTGGAAGGGGCAGGGGGTAATATGGTTACAGAAATACATCCTAACAATACCCTAAAGGGGGGAAGGCTGGAGAGGGGGCAGGGGGTGATATGGGGATAGAAATATGCCCTGCTTTTGGGTAAAGGACGTGCAATGTCATCACAAGTCCACTAATGTTACTGAGCTGTTTTATGGAACATGAGGCCGGAAGTGTAATTGGATTAAAGGGGTTTTCCTGGCTTGATAATTGATGACCTATCCTCTGGATCAGTCACCTATTGAAGATCAGGAGGTGTCTAATACACAAGACCCTACCGATTGGGGAGCATGGCGGCCTCTTCAGTATGTATGAGCTCAGTGCTGTATATTGTATAGTGGGTGTTCTTTGCATCATCCCAGCATGTTCACTTGAATGGAACTGAGCTCCAATTAAGCCATGTGACCAATGAACGTGATGCCACATGGCCTGTGATTGCCGCAGCCTTGTCACGCAGCTGATCTTCAGTTGATCCTAAGAATAGGTCATCCCAGAAAACCCCTTTAAGTTCTGGAGATCCCCATTGTAGCGTTGTTCAATATTGATAGCCCCAGTTCGTATTTTGGGTCAGCAGATAATTTTGGGAAGGTGCCCCTGCTGCTTTCAGATGGAGAACCTCAACGTTTTCCCTCAGTAAACTCCTCCTGGACAGAGCGCTCAGCTGAGGTCAGTCGTAGGACCAGACGGAGGACAACCAATGAGTGGCTCATTTCATAACGTACAATACCTGTAGGGTAGAAGCGGAGCCCGAGGGCCCATGTGTCGGGTACATACACATACGGCGGGGTCGGGGATCAGAGACGCTGATCATCAATTAACCCTGTAAAGCTCCTTACACTTTCAGAGCACTAAAGAGCCGCAGCAGGATACAAGGAACTAAAACATGTTATTAACTGTGGAATACAAAGGTCAGAGGCAAATAAATAAAGCTAGCAAAGGCATAGCCACGGCTACCAATGACATAGCCACTGCTATATACAGCATAGCCACGGCTACCAATGACATAGCCACAGCTACCAATGACATAGCCACGGCTACCAATGACATAGCCACTGCTATAAACAGCACAGCCACAGCTACCAATGACATAGCCACGGCTATCAATGACGTAGCCACAGCTATAAACAGCATAGCCACAGCTACCAATGACATAGCCACAGCACCAATGACATAGCCACAGCTACCAATGACATAGCCACAGCACCAATGACATAGTCACTGCTATAAACAGCATAGCCACAGCTACCAATGACATAGCCACAGCTACCAATGACATAGCCACGGCTACCAATGACATAGCCACTGCTATAAACAGCACAGCCACAGCTACCAATGACATAGCCACAGCACCAATGACATAGCCACAGCTATAAACAGCATAGCCACAGCTACCAATGACATAGCCACAACTACCAATGACATAGCCACAGCACCAATGACATAGCCACTGCTATAAACAGCATAGCTACAGCTACCAATGACATAGCCACAGCACCAATGACATAGCCACAGCTATAAATGACATAGCCACGGCTACCAATGACATAGCCACTGCTATAAACAGCACAGCCACAGCTACCAATGACATAGCCACAGCTACCAATGACATAGCCACTGCTATAAACAGCACAGCCACAACTACCAATGACATAGCCACAGCACCAATGACATAGCCACTGCTATAAACAGCATAGCCACAGCACCAATGACATAGCCACAGCTATAAATGACATAGCCACGGCTACCAATGACATAGCCACTGCTATAAACAGCACAGCCACAGCTACCAATGACATAGCCACAGCTACCAATGACATAGCCACTGCTATAAACAGCACAGCCACAACTACCAATGACATAGCCACAGCACCAATGACATAGCCACTGCTATAAACAGCATAGCCACAGCTACCAATGACATAGCCACAGCTACCAATGACATAGCCACAGCACCAATGACATAGCCACTGCTATAAACAGCATAGCCACAGCTACCAATGACATAGCCACAGCACCAATGACATAGCCACTGCTATAAACAGCATAGCCACAGCTACCAATGACATAGCCACAGCTACCAATGACATAGCCACGGCTACCAATGACATAGCCACTGCTATAAACAGCACAGCCACAACTACCAATGACATAGCCACTGCTATAAACAGCATAGCCACAGCTACCAATGACATAGCCGCAGCTACCAATGACATAGCCACTGCTATAAATGACATAGCCACAGCACCAATGACATAGCCACTGCTATAAACAGCACAGCCACAGCTACCAATGACATAGCCACAACTACCAATGACATAGCCACAACTACCAATGACATAGCCACAGCACCAATGACATAGCCACAGCTATAAATGGCACAGCTGGGGCTACAAATGGCATAGCCGCAGCCGGTGTACACTTGCCCTCCAGTATAATGGTACGTGTGTAGTGGTGTCTTTCGTAGTTAACCCTTCACAGCTTCTCTTCCTGTCTTTTCTTATTTCTACAGAAATCCTCTCTGCAGGCGCTATAGCGGGTATAGTCATTGGCTCGGTGGCCGCTTTGGCACTGGTTGCTCTCGTTCTTGTCCTTCTCTGCTGGAAAGATAAAATATGCAAAAAAGACGATGGTAAGACACAATAATCAGTGACCTGGAAACGGGATTTGTTAAAATCTGAACACTGTGAACCCTAACAATAGGATCTATAGATACTATAGGGGTGGGCAAAAGTGGCAGATGCTCAAGGTGCTGGCCCTTTAACTGGAGGAGGGTGTGCCCAGGCAGGAGGTATTCCTAGTGATAGGTATAGGGCAGACAAATCTCTGTGGCCGACCTTCTGGATGGTCACAGCAGCCGAGGAATCTGATCAGATCAATACAGGGAATAACTGCTGAATATGACGAGTGAAGTGACGACTGCCGGACAGAAGGTACTAACTCCTCACCCTCTAGGGCGCCCCTAGAGGTTACATACTAGTCTGCAAGATAACAGTAGGGCGCCCCTAGTGATTACATACTACCTGCAAGATGACTGCAGGGCCCCTAGTGGTTACATACTACCTGCAAGATAACAGTACGGCGCCCCTAGTGGTTACATACTACCTGCAAGATAACAGTACGGCGCCCCTAGTGATTACATACTACCTGCAAGATGACTGCAGGGCGCCCCTAGTGGTTACATACTACCTGCAAGATAACAGTACGGCGCCCCTAGTGGTTACATACTACCTGCAAGATAACAGTACGGCGCCCCTAGTGGTTACATAATACCTGCAAGATAACAGTACGGTGCCCCTAGTGGTTACATACTACCTGCAAGATAACAGCAGGGCGCCCCTAGTGGTTACATACTACCTGCAAGATAACAGCAGGGCGCCCCTAGTGGTTACATACTACCTGCAAGATAACAGTACGGCGCCCCTAGTGATGACATACTACCTGCAAGATGACTGCAGGACGCCCCTAGTGGTTACATACTACCTGCAAGATAACAGTACGGCGTCCCTAGTGGTTACATACTACCTGCAAGATAACAGTACGGTGCCCCTAGTGGTTACATACTACCTGCAAGATAACAGCAGGGCGCCCCTAGTGGTTACATACTACCTGCAAGATAACAGTACGGCGCCCCTAGTGATTACATACTACCTGCAAGATGACTGCAGGGCGCCCCTAGTGGTTACATACTACCTGCAAGATAACAGTACGGCGCCCCTAGTGGTTACATACTACCTGCAAGATAACAGTACGGCGCCCCTAGTGGTTACATAATACCTGCAAGATAACAGCAGGGCGCCCCTAGTGGTTACATACTACCTGCAAGATGACTGCAGGGCGCCCCTAGTGGTTACATACTACCTGCAAGATAACAGTACGGCGCCCCTAGTGGTTACATACTACCTGCAAGATAACAGTACGGCGCCCCTAGTGGTTACATACTACCTGCAAGATAACAGTACGGTGCCCCTAGTGGTTACATACTACCTGCAAGATAACAGTACGGTGCCCCTAGTGGTTACATACTACCTGCAAGATAACAGTACGGTGCCCCTAGTGGTTACATACTACCTGCAAGATAACAGCAGGGCGCCCCTAGTGGTTACATACTACCTGCAAGATAACAGTACGGCGCCCCTAGTGATTACATACTACCTGCAAGATGACTGCAGGGCGCCCCTAGAGGTTACATACTAGTCTGCAAGATAACAGTAGGGCGCCCCTAGTGATTACATACTACCTGCAAGATGACTGCAGGGCCCCTAGTGGTTACATACTACCTGCAAGATGACTGCAGGGCCCCTAGTGGTTACATACTACCTGCAAGATAACAGTACGGTGCCCCTAGTGGTTACATACTACCTGCAAGATAACAGCAGGGCCCCTAGTGGTTACATACTACCTGCAAGATAACAGCACGGTGCCCCTAGTGGTTACATACTACCTGCAAGATAACAGCAGGGCGCCCCTAGTGGTTACATACTACCTGCAAGATGACTGCAGGGCCCCTAGTGGTTACATACTACCTGCAAGATAACAGTACGGCGCCCCTAGTGGTTACATACTACCTGCAAGATAACAGTACGGTGCCCCTAGTGGTTACATACTACCTGCAAGATAACAGTATGGTGCCCCTAGTGGTTACATACTACCTGCAAGATAACAGCAGGGCGCCCCTAGTGGTTACATACTACCTGCAAGATAACAGTACGGCGCCCCTAGTGATTACATACTACCTGCAAGATGACTGCAGGGCGCCCCTAGAGGTTACATACTAGTCTGCAAGATAACAGTAGGGCGCCCCTAGTGATTACATACTACCTGCAAGATGACTGCAGGGCCCCTAGTGGTTACATACTACCTGCAAGATGACTGCAGGGCCCCTAGTGGTTACATACTACCTGCAAGATAACAGTACGGTGCCCCTAGTGGTTACATACTACCTGCAAGATAACAGTACGGTGCCCCTAGTGGTTACATACTACCTGCAAGATAACAGCAGGGCGCCCCTAGTGGTTACATACTACCTGCAAGATGACTGCAGGGCCCCTAGTGGTTACATACTACCTGCAAGATAACAGTACGGCGCCCCTAGTGGTTACATACTACCTGCAAGATAACAGTACGGTGCCCCTAGTGGTTACATACTACCTGCAAGATAACAGTATGGTGCCCCTAGTGGTTACATACTACCTGCAAGATAACAGCAGGGCGCCCCTAGTGGTTACATACTACCTGCAAGATAACAGCAGGGCGCCCCTAGTGGTTACATACTACCTGGAAGATAACAGTACGGCGCCCCCAGTGATTACATACTACCTGCAAGATGACTGCAGGGCGCCCCTAGTGGTTACATACTACCTGCAAGATAACAGTACGGCGCCCCTAGTGGTTACATACTACCTGCAAGATAACAGTACGGCGCCCCTAGTGGTTACATAATACCTGCAAGATAACAGTACGGTGCCCCTAGTGGTTACATACTACCTGCAAGATAACAGCAGGGCGCCCCTAGTGGTTACATACTACCTGCAAGATAACAGTACGGCGCCCCTAGTGGTTACATACTACCTGCAAGATAACAGCAGGGCGCCCCTAGTGGTTACATACTACCTGCAAGATAACAGTACGGCGCCCCTAGTGATTACATACTACCTGCAAGATAACAGCAGGGCGCCCCTAGTGGTTACATACTACCTGCAAGATAACAGTACGGTGCCCCTAGTGGTTACATACTACCTGCAAGATAACAGTACGGTGCCCCTAGTGGTTACATACTATCTGCAAGATAACAGCAGGGCGCCCCTAGTGGTTACATACTACCTGCAAGATAACAGTACGGCGCCCCTAGTGATTACATACTACCTGCAAGATGACTGCAGGGCGCCCCTAGAGGTTACATACTAGTCTGCAAGATAACAGTAGGGCGCCCCTAGTGATTACATACTACCTGCAAGATGACTGCAGGGCCCCTAGTGGTTACATACTACCTGCAAGATGACTGCAGGGCCCCTAGTGGTTACATACTACCTGCAAGATAACAGTACGGCGCCCCTAGTGGTTACATACTACCTGCAAGATAACAGTACGGTGCCCCTAGTGGTTACATACTACCTGCAAGATAACAGGAGGGCGCCCCTAGTGGTTACATACTACCTGCAAGATAACAGTACGGCGCCCCTAGTGATTACATACTACCTGCAAGATGACTGCAGGGCGCCCCTAGTGGTTACATACTACCTGCAAGATAACAGTACGGCGCCCCTAGTGGTTACATAATACCTGCAAGATAACAGCAGGGCGCCCCTAGTGGTTACATACTACCTGCAAGATAACAGCAGGGCGCCCCTAGTGGTTACATACTACCTGCAAGATAACAGTACGGCGCCCCTAGTGGTTACATAATACCTGCAAGATAACAGTACGGTGCCCCTAGTGGTTACATACTACCTGCAGGATAACCCCAGTTTTATTACCCTCCTTATCTATCCCCCCATTAACTCATTGCCTTTATGTACCCCCTCCCCAGTGTTGTGTCCTCCATCTACTACATGATTTTTCCTATACTATGTTATCTAGGTAAAGGGGGGATCTGAATATTTTTAAGACCTTTTAAAAACTGCTTTAACTTATTTTAAGCCCCTCAGGGGCTGAACCTTTGATCATTGGATTGCTTGTGCCATGGACTGGAATCTACTGCAGTGTTTGGCAGATTCCCTATGTCGTAGCTACATTACTATGGCAGGCATTTCAGCACGGCAACTCAATAGTTAAATCCCTGTAAATCAGCAAAGCCCCTGCGGCCCCAACGGCAAACCCCCAACATCTACCGCACTGTTACAGCACATGCTGCAGAAGGGCTAGAAAGTAAATACAACCCACAAATATCCAGTTTGTGACCCTCCTAGACTGTGGTAAGAAGTTGTTACCAGGTCACTAACACATCTCATGTCTGTTATACATAATCCTGGAGGAGCAGGACCCACCATACCAGCCAATGTTTACACACCGTCATCAAGAACATCACAGACTTCAGGACAGGTACGTCACACTCCAAACTGGACTCACTACTACACATTGGGGTTATTGGAGGGGTGCATTTCACTGCCCAGCCCTGTATGTAATTACCCCAGCCAAAATCCAGAGCACATGGAAAATTCCAACAGAACCTAGACAGAACTCTGCAGATCCCATCAGGTGCTATAACATACTACCGCAGCGAAGAGCAAAGGGCATAGGCGCTGTGCCTGTGGAGAACTCTATTTCCAGCTCTTTAACTCCTCACATGCCATATTCACTACTGTGACATCTACAGTGAGGAAAAAAAAGTATTTAGTCAGCCACCAATTGTACAAGTTCTCCCACTTATAAAGATGAGGCCGGCCTGTAATTGTCATCATAGGTAGACCTCAACTATGAGAGACAAAATGAGAAAACTAATCCAGAAAATCACATTGTCTGATTTTTTTAAGAATTTGTTTGCAAATTATGGTGGAAAATAAGTATTTGGTCACCTACAAACAAGCAAGATTTCTGTCTCTCCCAGCCCTGTAACTTCTCCTTTAAGAGGCTCCTCTGTCCTCCACTCATTACCTGTAGTAATGGCTCCTGTGTGACATTGTTATCAGTATAAAAGACTCCTGTCCACAACCTCAAACAGTCACACTCCAAACTCCACTATGGTGAAGACCAAAGAGCTGTGGAAGGACCAGAAACAAAATGGTAGCCCTGCACCAGGCGGGGAAGACTGAATCTGCAATAGGCAAGCAGCTTGGTGTGAAGAAATTACCTGTGGGAGCAATAATTAGAAAATGGAAGACATACAAGACCACTGATAATCTCCCTCCATCAGGGGCTCCACGCAAGATCTCACCCCGTGGGGTCAAAATGATCACAAGAACGATGAGCAAAAATCCCAAAACCACACAGGGGGACCTAGTGAGTGACCTGCAGAAAGCTGGGACTAACGTAACAAAGGCTACCGTCAGTAACACACTACGCCGCCAGGGACTCAGATCCTGCAGTGCCAGACGTGTCCCCCTGCTTAAGCCAGTACATATCCGGGCCCGGCTGAAGTTTGCTAGAGAGCATTTGGATGTTCCAGAAGAGTATTGGGAGAATGTCATATGGTCAGATGAAACCAAAGTACAACTGTTTGGTAGAAACACAACTCGTGGTGTTGGGAGGAGAGTGAATGCTGAGTTGTATCCAGAGAACACCATACCTACTGTGAAGCATGGGGGGGGCAACATCATGTATGGGACTGTTTCTCTGCAAAGGGACCAGGACGACTGATCCGTGTACATGAAAGAATGAATGGGGCCATGTATGGGGAGATTTTGAGTGCAAACCTCCTTCCATCAGCAAGGGCATTGAAGATGAAACGTGGCTGGGTCTTTCAGCATGACAATGATCCCAAGCACACCGCCAGGGCAACGAAGGAGCGGCTTCGTAAGAAGCATTTCAAGGTCCTGGAGTGGCCTAGCCAGTCTCCAGATCTCAGCCCCATAGAAAACCTTTGGAGGGAGGTGAAAGTCCGTGTTGTCCAGCGACAGCCCCAACACATCCCTGCTCTAGAGGAGATCTGCATGGAGGAATGGGCCAACATACCAGCAACAGTGTGTGCCAACCATGTGAAGACTTACAGGAAACGTTTCACCTCTGTCATTGCCAACAAAGGAGATAGAACAAAGGATTGAGACGAACTTTTGTTATTGACCAAATACTTATTTTCCACCATAATTTGCAAATAAATTCATTAAAAAAATCAGACAATGTGATTTTCTGGATTAGTTTTCTCATTTTGTCTCTCATAGTTGAGGTCTACCTATGATGACAATTACAGGCCGGCCTCATCTTTATAAGTGGGAGAACTTGCACAATTGGTGGCTGACTAAATAATTTTTTTTCCCCACTGTATGTGGTTAGAGAGAAGGAAAGAGGGTGACGTTATACTATAAGAGACACATGCATCAATGCATGCCTGCAAAAACTGCATAACAAACACTGAACATGAAAATACGACCTCAAAGTGTGCCCAAAAATTGTTATGGGCTAAGGCCACATGTATTGAGCTACAGCCAAAACACTGCGTCGAAAATGCATTGCAGATTTTTACATGGCGCTTTCCACAGAAAGTCTGCAGATTTTCCTCTGCGAACTTTCTACTATACCTATACAGCAAACACCAGCCTTTCTGTAGGTATAAACACTCGAGTTTTTGAAATCGCAGCCCGTCAATTTGTGAAGAAATTGCTGTTGTTTCCGAATATCTCATAACCAGTAAATGTTTTCTTCATTTACAGCAAGATCAAAGCAGCATATATGAGGTAAGAAATTGTAAACTTTGTATTATATAAATTATACAATTATTTCCCCTATTAAATTAGGAAATATTAATACTCACCGCAAGGAATATAATAGAAACAATGTATCAAACCTAGTGTACATGAAAAATGCTTTTACACAGAGCAGTTAATTTATAGGTTTGTAAGAGGAAGTTATATGCCCACTCAAAAATATAACTACTATAATACTGCCCTTATGTACAAGAATATAACTACTATAACACTTCCCCCTATGTACAAGAATATAACTACTATAATACTGCCCCCTATGTACAAGAATATAACTACTATAATACTGCTCCTATGTACAAGAATATAACTACTATAATACTCCCTCCTATGTACAAGAATATAACTACTATAATACTACTCCTATGTACAAGAATATAACTACTATAATACTGCCCCTATGTACAAGAATATAACTACTATAATACTGCTCCTATGTACAAGAATATAACTACTATAATACTGCTCCGATGTACAAGAATATAACTACTATAATACTACTCCTATGTACAAGAATATAACTACTATAATACTACTCCTATGTACAAGAATATAACTACTATAATACTGCCCCCTATGTACAAGAATATAACTACTATAATACTACTCCTATGTACAAGAATATAACTACTATAATACTGCTCCTATGTACAAGAATATACCTACTATAATACTACTCCTGTGTACAAGAATATAACTACTATAATACTGCTCCTAGACAAGAAAAACTACTATAATACTACCTCCTATGTACAAGAATATAACTACTATAATACTACCTCCTATGTACAAGTATATAACTACTATAATACTGCCCCCTATGTACAAGAATATAACTACTATAATACTGCTCCTATGTACAAGAATATAACTACTATAATACTGCCCCCTATGTACAAGAATATAACTACTATAATACTGCCTCCTATGTACAAGAATATAACTACTATAATACTGCTCCGATGTACAAGAATATAACTACTATAATACTGCCACTATGTACAAGAATATAACTAATATAATACTACTCCTATGTACAAGAATATAACTACTATAATACTACCTCCTATGTACAAGAATATAACTACTATAATACTACCTCCTATGTACAAGAATATAACTACTATAATACTACCTCCTATGTACAAGAATATAACTACTATAATACTGCTCCTATGTACAGGAATATAACTACTATAATACTGCCCCCTATGTACAAGAATATAACTACTATAATACTGCTCCTATGTACAAGAATATAACTACTATAATACTACTCCTATGTACAAGAATATAACTACTATAATACTGCCCCATGTAGAAGAATATAACTACTATAATACTGCCCCATGTACAAGAATATAACTACTATAATACTACCTCCCATGTACAAGAATATAACTACTATAATACTGCTCCTATGTACAAGAATATAACTACTATAATACTACCTCCTATGTACAAAAATATAACTACTATAATACTGCTCCTATGTACAAGAATATAACTACTATAATACTGCTCCTATGTACAAGGATATAACTACTATAATACTGCTCCTATGTACAAGAATGTAACTACTATAATACTACTCCTATGTACAAGAATATAACTACTATAATACTACCTCCTATGTACAAAAATATAACTACTATAATACTGCTCCTATGTACAAGAATATAACTACTATAATACTGCTCCTATGTACAAGAATATAACTACTATAATACTGCTCCTATGTACAAGAATATAACTACTATAATACTACTCCTATGTACAAGAATATAACTACTATAATACTCCTCCTATGTACAAGAATATAACTACTATAATACTACTCCTATGTACAAGAATATAACTACTATAATACTGCTCCTATGTACAAGAATATAACTACTATAATACTGCTCCTATGTACAAGAATATAACTACTATAATACTGCTCCTATGTACAAGAATGTAACTACTATAATACTGCCTCCTATGTACAAGAATATAACTACTATAATACTGCTCCTATGTACAAGAATATAACTACTATAATACTGCTCCTATGTACAAGAATATAACTACTATAATACTGCTCCTATGTACAAGAATATAACTACTATAATACTACTCCTATGTACAAGAATATAACTACTATAATACTACTCCTATGTACAAGAATATAACTACTATAATACTACTCCTATGTACAAGAATATAACTGCTATAATACTGCTTCTATGTACAAGAATATAACTACTGTAATACTGCTCCTATGTACAAGAATATAACTACTATAATACTGCTCCTATGTACAAGAATATAACTACTATAATACTGCTCCTATGTACAGGAATATAACTACTATAATACTGCCCCCTATGTACAAGAATATAACTACTATAATACTGCTCCTATGTACAAGAATATAACTACTATAATACTGCCCCATGTACAAGAATATAACTACTATAATACTACCTCCCATGTACAAGAATATAACTACTATAATACTGCTCCTATGTACAAGAATATAACTACTATAATACTACCTCCCATGTACAAGAATATAACTACTATAATACTGCTCCTATGTACAAGAATATAACTACTATAATACTGCTCCTATGAACAAGAATATAACTACTATAATACTGCTCCTATGTACAAGAATGTAACTACTATAATACTACTCCTATGTACAAGAATACAACTACTATAATACTACCTCCTATGTACAAGAATATAACTACTATAATACTGCTCCTATGTACAAGAATATAACAACTATAATACTGCTCCTATGTACAAGAATATAACTACTATAATACTGCTCCTATGTACAAGAATATAACTACTATAATACTACTCCTATGTACAAGAATATAACTACTATAATACTCCTCCTATGTACAAGAATATAACTACTATAATACTACCTCCTATGTACAAGAATATAACTACTATAATACTACTCCTATGTACAAGAATATAACTACTATAATACTGCCCCCTATGTACAAGAATATAACTACTATAATACTACTCCTATGTACAAGAATATAACTACTATAATACTGCTCCTATGTACAAGAATATAACTACTATAATACTGCTCCCTATGTACAAGAATATAACTACTATAATACTGCCTCCTATGTACAAGAATATAACTACAATAATACTACGACACTCCTATGTACAAGAATATAACTACTATAATACTCACCGATGTACAAGAAAACGACTATAATACTACTCCTATGTACAACAATATAACTACTATAGATACTGCTCCTATGTACCAGAAATAACTAGTGAAATACTCCTAATTACAAAATATAACTCCTACGCTACTGCCCATGTACAAGAATATAACTACTATAATACTGCTCCTATGTACCAGAATATAACTACTATAATATTACTCCTAGTGTATAAGAATATAACTACTATAATACTACTCCTATGTACAAGAATATAACTACTATAATACTGCTCCTATGTACAAGAATATAACTACTATAATACTGCCCTATGTACAAGAATATAACATTACTATGAATGTAACTACTTTAAGCTCCTATGTACAAGAATATAACTACTATAATACTCCTCCTATGTACAAGAATATAACTACTATAATACTGCTCCTATGTACAAGAATATAACTACTATAAACTGCTCCTATGTACGAGAATATAACTTACTATAATACTGCTCCTATGTACAAGAATATAACTACTATAATACTGCTCCTATGTACAAGAATATAACTACTATAATACTACCCTCCTATGTACAAGAAAATAACTACTATAATACTGCTCCTATGTACAAGAATATAACTACTATAATACTACCTCCTATGTACAAGAATATAACTACTATAATACTACTCCTATGTATAAGTATATAACTACTATAATACTACCTCCTATGTACAAGAATATAACTACTATAATACTGCTCCTATGTACAAGAATATAACTACTATAATACTGCTCCTATGTACAAGAATATAACTACTATAATACTGCCCCCTATGTACAAGAATATAACTACTATAATACTGCCTCCTATGTACAAGAATATAACTACTATAATACTGCTCCTATGTACAAGAATATAACTACTATAATACTGCTCCTATGTACAAGAATATAACTACTATAATACTACTCCTATGTACAAGAATATAACTACTATAATACTACCCCTATGTACAAGAATATAACTACTATAATACTGCTCCTATGTACAAGAATGTAACTACTATAATACTGCTCCTATGTACAAGAATATAACTACTATAATACTGCTCCTATGTACAAGAATATAACTACTATAATACTGCTCCTATGTACAAGAATGTAACTACTATAATACTGCCTCCTATGTACAAGAATATAACTACTATAATACTGCTCCTATGTACAAGAATATAACTACTATAATACT
The DNA here is from genome assembly GCA_947044405.1 of Leptodactylus fallax. Classification (NCBI taxonomy): domain Eukaryota; kingdom Metazoa; phylum Chordata; class Amphibia; order Anura; family Leptodactylidae; genus Leptodactylus; species Leptodactylus fallax. The sequence goes on from CAMRHE010001253.1 coordinate 150,807, forward strand.
GCTCCTATGTACAAGAATATAACTACTATAATACTGCTCCTATGTACAAGAATATAACTACTATAATACTACTCCTATGTACAAGAATATAACTACTATAATACTACTCCTATGTACAAGAATATAACTACTATAATACTACTCCTATGTACAAGAATATAACTACTATAATACTGCTTCTATGTACAAGAATATAACTACTATAATACTACTCCTATGTACAAGAATATAACTACTATAATACTGCTCCTATGTACAAGAATATAACTACTATAATACTACCTCCTATGTACAAGAATATAACTACTATAATACTGCTCCTATGTACAAGAATATAACTACTATAATACTACCTCCTATGTACAAGAATATAACTACTATAATACTGCTCCTATGTACAAGAATATAACTACTATAATACTGCTCCTATGTACAAGAATATAACTACTATAATACTGCTCCTATGTACAAGAATATAACTACTATAAAACTGCTCCTATGTACAAGAATGTAACTACTATAATACTGCCTCCTATGTACAAGAATATAACTACTATAATACTGCTCCTATGTACAAGAATATAACTACTATAATACTGCTCCTATGTACAAGAATATAACTACTATAATACTGCTCCTATGTACAAGAATATAACTACTATAATACTACTCCTATGTACAAGAATATAACTACTATAATACTACTCCTATGTACAAGAATATAACTACTATAATACTACTCCTATGTACAAGAATATAACTACTATAATACTGCTTCTATGTACAAGAATATAACTACTATAATACTACTCCTATGTACAAGAATATAACTACTATAATACTGCTCCTATGTACAAGAATATAACTACTATAATACTACCTCCTATGTACAAGAATATAACTACTATAATACTGCTCCTATGTACAAGAATATAACTACTATAATACTACCTCCTATGTACAAGAATATAACTACTATAATACTGCTCCTATGTACAAGAATATAACTACTATAATACTGCCCCCTATGTACAAGAATATAACTACTATAATACTGCTCCTATGTACAAGAATATAAGTACTATAATACTACCTCCTATGTACAAGAATATAACTACTATAATACTACCTCCTATGTACAAGAATATAACTACTATAATACTGCTCCTATGTACAAGAATATAACTACTATAATACTGCCCCTATGTACAAGAATATAACTACTATAATACTGCCTCCTATGTACAAGAATATAACTACTATAATACTACCTCCTATGTACAAGAATATAACTACTATAATACTACCTCCTATGTACAATAATATAACTACTATAATACTGCTCCTATGTACAATAATATAACTACTATAATACTACCCCCTATGTACAAGAATATAACTACTATAATACTGCCCCTATGTACAAGAATATAACTACTATAATACTGCCTCCTATGTACAAGAATATAACTACTATAATACTACTCCTATGTACAAGAATATAACTACTATAATACTGCCTCCTATGTACAAGAATATAACTACTATAATACTGCTCCTATGTACAAGAATATAACTACTATAATACTGCCTCCTATGTACAAGAATATAACTACTATAATACTGCTCCTATGTACAAGAATATAACTACTATAATACTGCTCCTATGTACAAGAATATAACTACTATAATACTACCTCCTATGTACAAGAATATAACTACTATAATACTGCTCCTATGTACAAGAATATAACTACTATAATACTGCTCCTATGTACAAGAATATAACTACTATAATACTACTCCTATGTACAAGAATATAACTACTATAATACTACTCCTATGTACAAGAATATAACTACTATAATACTGCTCCTATGTACAAGAATATAACTACTATAATACTGCTCCTATGTACAAGAATATAACTACTATAATACTACCTCCTATGTACAAGAATATTACTACTATAATACTACTCCTATGTACAAGAATATAACTACTATAATACTACTCCTATGTACAAGACTATAACTACTATAATACTGCTCCTATGTACAAGAATATAACTACTATAATACTACCTCCTTTGTACAAGAATATAACTACTATAATACTGCCCCCTATATACAAGAATATAACTACTATAATACTGCCCCCCTATGTACAAGAATATAACTACTATAATACTGCCCCTATGTACAAGAATATAACTACTATAATACTGCTCCTATGTACAAGAATATAACTACTATAATACTGCCCCCTATGTACAAGAATATAACTACTATAATACTGCCTCCTATGTACAAGAATATAACTACTATAATACTGCTCCGATGTACAAGAATATAACTACTATAATACTGCCCCTATGTACAAGAATATAACTAATATAATACTACTCCTATGTACAAGAATATAACTACTATAATACTACCTCCTATGTACAAGAATATAACTACTATAATACTACCTCCTATGTACAAGAATATAACTACTATAATACTGCTCCTATGTACAGGAATATAACTACTATAATACTGCCCCCTATGTACAAGAATATAACTACTATAATACTGCTCCTATGTACAAGAATATAACTACTATAATACTACTCCTATGTACAAGAATATAACTACTATAATACTGCCCCATGTACAAGAATATAACTACTATAATACTGCCCCATGTACAAGAATATAACTACTATAATACTACCTCCCATGTACAAGAATATAACTACTATAATACTGCTCCTATGTACAAGAATATAACTACTATAATACTGCTCCTATGTACAAGTATATAACTACTA